>BGPR01035326.1:0-16023 GCA_013235015.1 Araneus ventricosus | reverse complement strand
CCATCTTGTCTCAAACATTTCAAAATTATATTCTAGCTAATAATTATGAAAAACATGATTATGAAATTGTTTCAAATTATTGAAATTTATAGCGCCAATTTTAAAATATAAAGATCACTTTAGAACCGTCGTACTTTTTTGTTTTAATTTGTGATCTAGCGAAGCAATTTTGTAAGAATTTGTAAATTTATTATTGTATTGAAGAGTAAAACGTAATTTATTCGGTACATATAATGAATATAAATTTCAAGTAACGGTATTTTTTCCAACCAAATTCTAAGAAAAGCAATTAAATCTTAGAAAAATATTTTTAAGTTAAAGAAACCGACTGTGTTAATTTATAATTATTGTGGTAGTCATTCTAAAAGAAAGTTATTAAGATTCTAATTACAAAATGCTGAAAAATAAAATTACGTAACGAATCAAAAATTTTGAAATCGACTAAGATTTAGACTAAACTTTTCGCTTTTTTTGTATCAAAAATTAAAAACAAATCATTGTTTTAATTCATTCCTCTGAAGGGAAAAAATCATGCAAGTTAATTCTCTCTTCATTTTTGTTAAACTAACGATTGCATTGTGTATGATTTCGGAAAGAAACTGTTTGGAATTCATGATTATATCTTTTCGTCAATATTGAGTTTAGTTTAGTTATATTAACGTCCTGTTTTGAAGCAACACGAGGGCTATTTTGGTACAGAGCTTCTAATTTTGAAACAAGTTCAGATGACGAGGACGACTCCTGAGCTGGCACCCCCTCTCCAAACTTCCGCACCACACCAGCGGGAGGACGTTTTAAGCTGGCCATTCACTTCACAGACAAACTGTATATTTTGGAACGCGAGAAGAGAAAAGCGATAAAAATCTATGGAAATGAGCCAAGCGGCTTGCCATGGTTAGAATTCCATCTGGACTGAAATCCGAACGAAAAATCAGAGGGACCCTGAAAGAGGCTATCGAAAAGAACAATGCCTTGCGTAGATTGAAGCCTCGCTTCGAGGGTAGCATAAATTAAAATCTGCTGACTGGGAAAAATCGAAGAGAGATTGAAAGGCAGCTGTAGAGAGGGAAAGAAGATCACTCCCCCCACCTTCGCTCAGAGTTAGCAAATAGTTAAATGCAAGTGTGAATGGCGTGCCTGTATTTTTCGATTAAAGTGGGTGGGGACAAAAACCGGGCTTAGGACAAATGGCATGGCTGTACTTCAAGTGAATGGCCGGCTTTAGCCTCTATCTGAAGCGGGCTCCAATACACGACAGATCTTCAGTGAAATTGGGTTTCGAACCTGGAACCTTCCGTCTCCGAGGCCCACACCTTACCGCTAGGCCACCGCGGCCTCTTCGTTGATATTGAAATGCTCAAAGATAGATGCCGTATTTTCGTACAATTTGTATTATGGAAGGTGAAAACTAAGACTACTATTTAATAATAAAAATAATAAATAATTTATTATATATATATATGTCAAGTTGACAAGTACGTTAAAAGCTACGAATGTCACTGATGGACGACATAATATAATAAAGTTTCTATGTATCTACACCCAAATAGAAATAGGTTCATGAGATTAAGCAACTTTCGTTTTAAATTTTGATTTCTACTACGTAGATTATAGATATTTAAAATTAAAATATGTTCTAATATACTAGCATGTTCCAAAAATTCCGGGAATTTTTAAATATTTTCGAAATGTTAATGAATCTTGCCATATCTCGCAGAATAAGCGAAGAGTATCACGTGACCAACTAGTTTGACCAGGTTTTATCCAGTTCAAATGCAAGACATGTACAGAGAATGCAAGTAGCTCGAGATCACATGCATTCAAAGCTTCGCGTCGCGGAGATTGCCAAGTTGTGGGTGCTCCAACATGATAAGACGCCGGATCACACGTCCTTCCTGGTTTCAGATTACCTATCTAAGCACCACACTGCGGTTTTCACAATCAGCATATTACTCTGCTCTAGCTCCGTGTCTCCTTTTCCGCGGAATGATTCTCAAGTTCCGAAGAAGTGCAGCGACGAAGGCATTAGAGGAGGTGGAAATAGGAGGCTTGCAATCCGCATCTACATCTTTGTTTGAAAGATTGCAAAAATGCAGAAGAGGGAATTATAATATGATGGCAAAAGTGCATAGAAATGCTCTGCACGCAAAAATGCATAGAAATACTCTGTTAGCAAAAATGCATAGAAATACTCTGTTAGCAAAAATGCATAGAAATACTCTGTATGCAAAAAATGCATATAAATACTCCGTTAGCAAAAATGCATAGAAATACTCTGTTAGAAAAAATGCATAGAAATACTCTGTATGCAAAAAATGCATATAAATACTCCGTTAGCAAAAATGCATAGAAATACTCTGTTAGAAAAAATGCATAGAAATACTCTGTATGCAAAAAATGCATATAAATACTCCGTTAGCAAAAATGCATAGAAATACTCTGTTAGCAAAAATGCATAGAAATTCCCAGTATCCAAGAATGCATACAGGGTAATGCATACTTCAAAAGCAGTGGTGGTTTCATGAACAGGTATTAGAAGTGCTCACTTCGTGCTATAAAATCCTGGACGTCCATTGCAGTACTAAACTGAACGTTAAGTTACGACTTTGGGTAAGTGTCTTAACTAACAACTTTGCGCCAGTGGCCTCATACTTAGGGTTACCATAATTTACACCAGTGAATGCGGCGAGAGAGAAATTTTGCTGTAATAGATAAAATCTGATGTATTCGAAAAGGCTGACGTCATTCCGCCAATAAAGGAAAATTCATTGTTTAATTCTGTTTTTCTTTAGTATAATTTCAATTAACATAACATTAATGAAAATTGTATCTTCTTTGCTTTCTGGTGTCTTAAACTTTTTGTCAATTTCTCAAACTCTGCGCTAGTGTTATGAAAGGGGATCGTTGGTAGGAAGCTTTTAGAAAGTTACTTTGACCCCAAGACTCCCCCGCCCCCGGGGCGGGTCCGGATTTCACTTAAAAAAATTGTGGGAACCCTACTTATACTGTCAAAATCAGTCTCTGTTCAAACGTAACGCCAAATAAACAGGTTCTGTCTGTATTTATTCTATAATAAAATAAGTTCCTGAAAGCTTTTAACCCTCCAGCCGTTAGGCTTTCAGATTTCTAAGTTTAACGTGACAATTTCGTTAAACTTCAGCAGTGATAGATGACTTCTAACCTCGATTCTTTGTGACAGAATCCTTTGTTAGAAGACCCTTCTTTGAGCATTCTTAGAAAAGTTGGTCAAACTGACCCTCCGCTGACCACAGACACTCCCTCTCATTATGTCGCCGCGTGACACCTGGGGGGAAGAGTAAAACTTGTAGAAGGAAAATCTCGGGTCTGACACTTATATGGAACTTTTCTTTCCCGAGACAGTCTCGGGTCTGCCGTTATGAGAGGAAAAATGTTCACTCAGATATCTCGGGCCTGACGCTAAGAGGGTTAACTTAGTAGTACAAATTACTTTTAAATGCATCGGGATCATATTTAGGACTTGCGCAATGTAGTTCTTCTCATGCTGTCAACTTGACGCCATAAGTGATTTATCATTTTTCTTCGGCTTTTCTTTCACGCTCAGTTTATTAACATATGGGCCAGAACACCATGTGACCCGGCGAATTTTGGGGGTTTGCCGAAACACTGATATCTCCTTCATTGGTCAGATTTGGCAGTATCACTATCGGACAGTCAGCGGAATATTCTCCCCTCGACTTTTTCACATTCTTGCAAAGATGTAATGTCGCTTTCCTGCCTCGCTAGTCTTATAGTTGGGGAGGGAGTTTTGCAGGGTTAAGTATGGAGTGAAAGACATCGACCATTCCGGAACTCTGACCTTGGCGAGGAATTTGGCGACGTGGCGACAAATAGATGATTCCAGAAAATGCGACCCTTTTCTCGATATCTCTATTAGGAAAGGGAATACGCTTGAATATACGAGAAAACTCCATGTGACATCACGGTCTGTCGGAGAGAGTATATAAGGACCGCGTTTGGATCAGAGGGAAGTGTGTTTATCCACTGGAACGACTTTAGAGTTTCGTCTGCAGAACGAGCTAGAAAACTGGTGATCTGAGCGCTATTGAAAGTGCTGTTATTGTCGTTATTTGTGATTTGCTGACTGTTTGTGTTGCTAAATCTCAAACTACTGAACTGTTATTACCTGTAGATTGTTGTCTGTTTACATTACTAATCTGCGCAAGATCTATTGTTTCCTGTTACCTGTGCTACGTGTTTTCCAGTATATTTGTGAATAAACCTTCATTCTCCATTATCTTGCGTGTTAGAGTTTACACCATACACCCACAGAAAGATTTTTGCAACAATATACTTCCACAGTATGGCGCGTCTGGTGCTAGCTGCATTGCACAGTGTAAAAAAAGGGGGAAAAATCTTGAATTTTGTACCTTTTCCCTTTGACGATTGGGCCCAAAATTTGTTACAGTTAAACATTTTAGATGACAAGATAACAAACTAATATTTCGTGTATCTGGCCTGTTATGGTTTTTGAGTCATGTGCTCATAAACCCATGGATCAACTCGCTGAGGAATTTCGTCCAAAATTTGACACATACCAACAAATTTCGTATAAAACCCACATCCAAATGTCATTCGATTGCCTCATTCCGTTTAACATGTTCACAAAGAGACAATATAATTATAAAAAAAATTGTTTGCTTTTTTCCGTGACTCCCTGAAACTCTGATAGGTTTCAAACGTAGAGATTCATCAAAATTTCGAGGTCGAATTTTTTTGACGATTACCTTACTTTATCTTTGTATATGAGAAGATAATACTGCAAGAAACCATTTTTCAGATTTTTCAAATTAATTAATGCTACATTTTATATATTTTGTTTTCCTACTCTTACTAGAAGTCTTGAAAATATTCTTTATTTTTAGATGGGGTAGCAGAATAAATATTTTTACAGCTTCAACTCAAATAGGGTCGGAGCTGGAGAGTGTTGTAAAAAGCTTTTTCAAATATGAAATTACAATACAACATTAAAACAAATGAAATGTTAATCAGATTTCGAACTATTCATATACGGTCGACGCTCGTTATAACGACCCTCTGCTTCCCACAGCAAAAGGTCTTTATAACGAGTGGTCGTTATAGTGGATATAATTAATAAATGTACACATGCCCGTTCAGCAGTTCCGTAAAAATAGGCGATTTTTAAAGATATTCCAATTATGTACTCAAATTATTTTTTTATCATTAGTATTTAAAATAAAAGTTTATCAATTAAAAATATATTTCTAAAACAGATTTTAAGGTAGAAAATAAAGGGTGTTATATACTTTGAAAACATTTATTTTCTAAAGAAAAAATCAGAAATGGTTGTTTGTCTTTTCTGCATATGTTCTTCTTGCAAAACATAATTTTCCATTTCAGTTAAAGATGATAAATAATGTTCTGTATTTTCTTACCTTTCAAAAAAAAAAAAAAAAACATTTTAAAGTCTCAATAGCACTTGAAATATTTTTTATTCTAGGCTATTCTAATTTCCGCTTTGTGGTGAGTGGTAATTTAAAGTCTCTACATCTACGAAGCTAGGCAATACAATAATCAAGGTCATTTACGTTTAGAAACATGTTCTTTTTGGAAAAATACCGGGAAGAGTGTCCGCTGAATTCGGACGTTGTATTGGGATTGGACGACTCTGGACGGTCGTTATACCGGATGTAAAATAACATAGAGTGCATAGGGAAACACAATTGGGGATTTTATCACTGGTCGTTA
Source organism: Araneus ventricosus (assembly GCA_013235015.1). Taxonomy (NCBI): domain Eukaryota; kingdom Metazoa; phylum Arthropoda; class Arachnida; order Araneae; family Araneidae; genus Araneus; species Araneus ventricosus. The sequence continues at coordinate 10,275 of BGPR01035326.1, read as the reverse complement.
TAATGGAATGGTCTTTATAATGTGTGGTCGTTATAACGAGCGTCGACTGTATTACGATATATAGAATTATAATACGATAAACGTAAATTAACCTCAATTTTCTAAAATTCGACGCCGTGTTTCTTTTTCTAACAGTTATCGTGGGAAGATTCCCTCCACATGCTTCGACATTCGTTCCACTTTGTCGTGCGGACACACTTGCTTTTGTTATAAACACGCCCAAATGAAGTGTTGCCACGGTAGGCTTGAAGTCTGTCTATACATTTCTTTTCAGATAAATCTCCCTTTTGTTATGGGAAGAGCCCGCGGAAGAAATCCCGCACCATGCACAGGTGGGAACTCATTTTCTGGGAAAGGGTGGACAACTGAAAGAAACACCCCCGAGGAGTCGGTTTGAGATACGAGCCCATCATTTTGCTGTGTCAATTTCTACTAGTAAGGTGACCAACCGTTCTCCTTTAGGGAGGATTGTCCTTTTGTAAGTTTTGTCCTCCCTAGAAAGGAGTCCTCCTACATGCTCTCCTTTTCGAAATTTGAAGACTAATCTGTATATCTCTGTATTCGATCGATGCCGATCCGATCCGTTGTATTCATTTATATAATAATTAATAGGCATTATGCATTTAAATAATAATTAATAAGCATGGGCCCTATTATACCATCGGATAAGACGGCCCTGTTCATAAGAAATAAAAGTTAATTTTTCACGCATTTAACAAACACCTTCCCTTCACATTTTAATCATTAAAATCAGCACTGACCACATAATTCACATATTTATCATTTATCAAATGTATAAAGTTGGATCATCACTGCAATGAATTAAACTTATAAATGAGAATCTTCACGAAACTTACTCAGTTTATTTCTTTACAAAATCTCTCGTGATAACAGAAAAATAAATCACGCGATTTCTAGAAAAATTCTTACGAATGTGAATATTTAAGTAAAAAATGTTAAAAAAAACGATGAATGCCGAACAAAGAATGGTTTGCGGAACAATTGAAGACAAACCCTTCCAAACATGTCTTTACTGGTATGTATTTCCCACCTTAGGAGCCGTCATTTTAGAACTCACCATGAGGTAGGGAGAGGCAATGAGTGGGCAAGACGTCTTTTGCTGTCGAGTCAAGACTTGTCCGACTTCTGTCTTCGCATAATAGATACGAATCGGCTGACAATGGCGTAGCAGGGCCAGAGAGATACAAGGGCTGGTTCATAGAGCCTTCAGGGAAGAACCAGTAGGGGAAATTTGTGACGTCATCATGCGGGTACTCCCGCTCGAAAATACGAGAATCCCTTTACTATAAGGATTTTGATATTATTTTTTCCCTTTTTTTTACTTAATATTTAAAATTGGATGCCAGTATATCAAAATATCATACGCATAGTAAATATTTGCGAAACTTTTGTAATATAATTTAGCAATATTGCGAAAATTTAGTAATTGCTGAAGGATGGATTGGATCTTAAAAAATTAGGCACAAATTCAAATAAGTATCATGCGCAAACCATTTCATGTTTTGATTGAACCAAAAGTTAAAAACTTTTTAAATACTCACATATGCGTTATTTTTTGCAAACATATCAAAAATAGAAATACTAAGAAAAATTATTAATTTTATAACTATACTTAAAAATATGCAATAAATATAATGCAGTTATATTTAATATCTGAAAAAAGAAATCTAATAAATTAAGCATAAGAAATGTGACTTACTGAAACCATTGGCAAGGTGTTCAGCCCTAAACAATTCTTTAACTGCTGGATTTCAACCACTTGTTCATTTTTTTTTCTGACTTTCGTATGTCCTTTGGAGAATTTCTGTTCAGGTACCGGATTCTGATAAATGTCCTTTAAAATTTTAAAATTTTCTTCTATTTTCGATAGTTTTTTCACTTCACTTTTTAATCTTTTATTTTCGGTTAAAATACGGCCAATTTGAGCTTTCGCTTTCATTTCTTTTATTTTTTTCCTCTGATTTTTCTTAATCTCCTCTGTTGTCTTTTCAAGTTTGTTTTCAATAAATCTAATTCTTTCCAGAAGTAATGCATTTTCTTTTTGAGTTTCAAAGCAGGATGAGCAAATGTTTTTGGTTGTAGGTGTAGTAAATGGCTCCGTAGCTGACGTTTCACATGCTTTTTTAGGACTCAGACATTTTAATCTAATTTTTGCCTCCTGTAAAATACTTCTTTTCCTTTTCCTCTCACTTCTACTCGAAACATCTTCCCCATTATCTTTCAATGGCAAGTTAACACTCGGAACTGCATCAGGTTTTAAAATTTTCTTTTGATTTAAACCAAGTAGACGATTCTTCATGTCATCCATGTAATCACTTGGCCTGAAGTGATCACTGCATATCCTAGCGTATTTTACATTTATACGATCTTTCCTTTTACATTTCGAGATCCAAATTTTATTCAGATTCGGACATACTGGAAACATATGATATATTACACCTTTGCCTTTCGTTTTCCTGTGATAATTTGGACAGGTAGCGACAGCACAAGCAGACATACTTGCAAGAGATACAAGATTTTCACAATATTTCAACAAAATAACAAGTAACACTGGACAACACAGGACAAATAGAAGAATGAAAGAATCTCCAGTGGAGGCTCTCGGACCCCACTCTGTAGTAACGTCAAAACTGGTTCCCCTGCACATGTCGGATAATCGTAAACTTCAAAGGTATGAACCCTCCCTTGTATTTCCCTGTCTCTGGTGACGTAGCAAGGACAAATAGCGACCGCGGATATGTGTTTATTTTTCGCCTCCTCCCAATCTGATTCATCACCTTCTAGCTTCATAAACTTAAAATAAAATCAAAAATATTATAACGCCCCCTAATAGTGGCGGATGGGACGTCTACACCCCTTGACCACACTTTGTTATGTCATTGCCAGCTGAAGGAAGAACTATTTTCAGTGTACAGTAGCTATTCTACATTCGTCCTAAATAAAGTGACCATATTGTGGCAAAAGTCTTTCCGTGGGTGTATGGTGTAAACAGTCCTACACGCAGGATAATGGAGAATGAAGGTTTATTTACAAATATGCAGGAAAACACGTAGCACAGGTACAGGAAACAATAGTTCTTGCACAGATTAACAATGTAAATAGACAACAATTCACAGGCAATGACAGTTCAGCACATTGATATTTAACAGCTCAAACAGCCAGCAAATCACTGGTAACGACAATAACTGCACTTTCAATAGCACTCAGCTCACCAGCTTCCTAGCTCGCACTGCGGACGAAGCTCTAAAGTCGTTCCCAATGGATCAACACTACTCCGTCATCCAAGCGCTCTCCTTATATAGTCTCCCCCGGCAGGCCGTGACATCACATGGAATTATCTAGTACATTCAAGCGTATCTTCTCTCCTAATAAAAATATCGAGAAGATTCCAGCACCTTTGAGATCCCATATTTCGTCGCCAAAGTCGCCAAGATGGTCGCAAGGTCAGGGGTCCAAACGTGGCTGTTGTCGGTCATCTCATACTTACCCTTGTAAAAATCTCTTCTGAACCATAAGACTCACATTGCTAGGAAGCGAATTTCCATGTTTGTAACAATATTTTCTCATCTTCAATCTGAGACGCTCTAGACCCTTGGCGCGCAATCCATGACCTTGGCGGGGGTGGGGGAGCTAAAAGCTGTCTACCATCGACCCTCTTTCATAACGCTTTTACTAAGCACAGAGTATGAGGAAGTGGAAAAAATTTAAAACATCAGAATGCAAAGAAAATGCAATTTTTATTAGTGTTTGGTAATTAAAAAATTATATTAATGAAAAACTGCCAAATATTTTAATTTTTTCAGTTTGAAATGAGGCATTGGATATGGAGGCTCATCGACTTTCTCACCAACAATGGATGTAAATAGCGTAAATAATGAATTTTCTTTCGGAATGATGTCAGCTTTTACGAATACGTCAGGTTTTCTCAATTACAACCTCCTTTATCTCTCGCCAACCCCTCTCTTTTACAACCAACTAAATTTCTCTCTCGCCGCGTTCGCTGGCGTAAATCCTGACACTAGTCCGGGCGTGAGCTTGAAATCCGGTCTATCCGAACGAAACCCAGACATATAGTAACCCTAACTATACAACATTTTCAATTGTCCCACATTGGCACTACATGCTTGTTACAGAGAACTGAGACTCTTCTCTAATAATAATTAATGGTCTTATTGAAAGAATACGAGTACAGAATGACTTTGTATCATGCAAATACATTGAATAGTGTACGTTTGTTAAATTTTTAATCAAAATATATTTTTACATAGCTTATAGTGGTAACCCTAACTATACGACAATTTGTCATTTTTGTTGACTTAGCGTTGGCTTTTGACGCTTAGATTCGGTTGGTAGAGAATTTTGTGTATACAGGTTAAAAACAGGTTGTATATACAGGTTAAGTAAAACACATTGATTTTATAATTCTTGGCTAAAAATGATTGAGAATTTTTATAGTATAAAGAATTAAATAGTTTTAGTGCAATAATTAATATATGCAATATTATAACAAAATTGTCTTGTGGGTGTACGTGAATGCAAGCCAATAAGCAGGATTAAAAAAATAAAGCTCTTTATTTTACAAATATTCCAAGCAAAGACACGTAGCACAAGTATTAACACAGCACTAGTAAAAATTCACAACAGAGATTACCAATAAATCTCAACACAGCGCTCAAAGGTTTCTTATTAGCTCACCAGCTTGCTTGCTGATCAAATTCCAACTGACTCTTCTTGGCTTGAGAGTTTGCCTTTATACTTTTCAACATGAAGTGACTTCATTATGCAGGAAGTGACGTAATCTCTAGAAAGTTCATGAAACCAGTAGAAATAGGTTGAAAGTTTGAGGTCTTTCTAGAAAATTCCTTTTATCGCTAACTTTGCCGCCAAGTCTCCAAAATGGTCGCCAAATTTATCGCAAAGTTTGTCGCCAAGATTAGCATCTCAAGGAAACGACTTTATAGCTTTGTAACAATATATTGTTATGTTTATTTTAGATATATGCTATATTCTTTTCATTTAGCGATGCATTAGTTTTAGGGTTAGGTATGATATCTGTCTTCTAACTTTCTCATTTTTAGGGTTTATTACCCTTTCTATTTTTCCAACATTGGTAACTGGGATGGTTTGTGCAACAAAATAGATTTAACCTGGCTAATTCGCTCATCCAAAGCTGAGCAATTAATTTTATTGTTGAAAACCAAATTTTTGATTTGACTTTTTCAATAGTTGTAAGAGTAACACATAGTTCATAAATATGTTCGTAGTTTACCATGTGCTCTTTGCATGTATTTAGCACTTTTATTTATAGGTTCATAATTTAAATTTTGTTTAATTAATAAATTTTTAGCTTTTGCATTTCATTTTTGATATGTATTGTTTTGAATGCTCAGATTACATGTTATATAATGGTTGACATTACTATATATATATATATATATATATATATAATATAAAAGCCAATTATAACTAGTATATAATCATACAGAAATAAAGTAAACAAAACATATCAAGAATCAAATCCTATACTAAAAAGTCATTATTTGAACAATACAGCAATTTTAAATAAAATCTAATTAATTGAAATTACTAAAGATACCATAAACAAAAAATCAAATTTAAGCATTATATGTCAACAAGTGAAAGAACACTGTTGTTATTAAAAATAATGAAATGGGCAATCCAAGTAAATGGAGTTTTCAACAATTAATATAGCAGCTTGGCTGTGGACAAGCTTTAGCCAGGTTAAATTAATTTTGCTGTACAAACCATCCCTGTTACTATTGTTGTTGAAAAAAAAAACAGGGTAATTTACCATAAAATGAAAGAATTTAGAAAGAAAAGTCTTATACTAACCCTAACAATAAAACATAACTGCATAGAAACGACTAAAATTCAGGATAAAAAATATGTAAATAACATTATATTGCACTAAAGACAGTAAATATATAATTCAATAAAATACCCATACTTTTCATTAAACATAAACTAATCTGTGTCTCCTCTTAAACTTACCAGAATTCATCTCTTTCAATATAGCCCGCCACGCATATTGACATCACATGTTGCCACAACCAAAATTCTTACCATGAATCAGCATAATTGAGCAAATAATTATATATATATATATATATCAATGTCATGAAAATCAATAAATGTTGAAATAAAATGGAGAGACTGTAGCATTTGTGTTATATATTTCTATATTATTTTATCTCCCCCCTTTTATATATGTATTCCCCTTTTGTTTATTTTCTCTCTATAAGAACTCTCGGCTTTTTCTTACCGCAGATTTTTTTCTTGACATTTTGTTTTATGAATGTTTATGTTGTATATGTTGCTTTTACAATTATACTATGATTGTTTCTTATTTGCTATATATAGGGGTCATGATCGATAAAGATCTGAAGAAATTTTCGTGTCATGAGAATCATTGCAATAAGTATACCTGTTATAAGGAATCTACCTAAAAGATGTATTGCTTGTAGCTGCAGAATTTTTTTAATTCTTTTCTTTTTTATGAACGGCAAGGATAAAAAAAATTGTCATTAATCTCCACATTTTAGAATTAAAAATATAAGTATAAAAATGGAATGATACTAATTAATATAGTATTAAATTAAAATGGATAATGATGCAATTCCAATAAAGTATTTCCGAAAAATGGCGTGGTTATTGATAATCTATGAATAAAGATAACTCAGTTTTCAGCATGGAAAATGACTCAAACAGACCCAACAAGAAAATTCATGTTTACAACTTGCTGAATACCACTTTTTAAGCGATAAAAAATACAAGAATAATCTGTGGAACTTTTATTCATCAGAATGAACGAGCCTAGGAAGTTGACTTTAGTTGCTTCACCAAAGCAAGTATGTTTGCTCATTTATTTATTATATTTGAACTCGGAAAAATACAATTTCGTCTTATTGACACACGGCATGAAATGTAAATTTGCTCATCCCAAATAAATTTAAAAAAACATTTACAAACATTGCAGACTTTTCTCAAGGGCTTGATCATAGTTTTGTCAGGTGTTATGAAACTTTACCTAAATGGAAGCATCAAAATTGTGTGCCAGATCTCGAAGTGAGTAGTTTTCAATACTAGACAGATTATGCTCTTAACTGTTTTCCACTTCCTTGTATACAAGGAGAACGTATTGTAATCGTTAATAAATTCGACCTCTAGGTTTCGATGAATCACGATCGTTTCTTTCTTGCCCGAAAATTTTATTGCTACGGACTCAGGGAGGTCTAAAATAGTATTATTGTTATTATCCCTTAACCCTTTTGTGGCGCAGTGTGCCAGCTGATGGCACACCTAATTTCACTCTCTTCTCAATGGTTAAATTCAACTATAAATGGAAAATAATAGGTTTAGGATAGGACTAATAGTACTCCTTTTAGAATGTATATAGCAGCGTCATGAAATTTCGTTTCGGAATAGGAATTATTAGAGATAAAGTTAGAGAAAATTCCTTAACTCGGAGATAAGAAATTTTTTTCCGTTCTGGACGTCTATAATTTTAGCAAATTAACTCAGAAATTTCCCTCTAATATTCTTGAAGTTTTAATTTACGATTTTCTGTAAGATTCATCAGTATTTTTTGATTGTATCAAGGTGGCTGTATCTAAGGGGGCTCTCGTATGAGGGGGGTAACACCAAAGGGGGACGACCCCTACCTCAGAATGAAGTAAGTTTTTTATTTTTTATTTTTTGTAGATTCTATGTCTAGACAATAAACCAAACCCATTCATGATGTTTTTTCCTCATATTTCAAAATATTTAATGATTTGCCCCGCAAAGGGTTAATGTATTATGATCGATCTGTCTGTCTGTCTGTGAGTACTCAAAAACAGAGTGAACTAGATGAATGAAATTCAGTATGTGATCTTTAAAACACAATTGTAGATTCGTATCAAACTTTGGATAAAATTTATTGAATAAAAGTTCGTCTGTTGGTCCGTTCCGTGTGCATGTGAATATGGCAGCTCGAAAACGCAACTAGCTTATAGATGAGATCAAGTATAAAGTTTATTAGTAGCATTGTAGAGTTGTAATGAATATTGGGCTAAATCCAACCGTTGGCTATGGTTGATCGGACGCTTGGCGCAACTCCTTGCTAGTGTAGGGTTGCTTTTTGTAAACAAGTCAGTTTGGGTGGCGACCTCGAGAAGCGAGGTGAGATATTAGGCCTAGTTGCGGTCGTTATTTTTGGAATAGCTCTGGCTTCTAAGTGCAACGTACCGCACTGTATCTTCTATATGTTTTGTCTGTCTCATATGTGCCTACGTCCAAATAGAATTATTTTTCTAACATCTGGTGTCTAAATTACAAAAAGACAGCAACACCACAATAAACAATAGATTTTTTACTTTCTCGTATACGAAGTATACAAAGATCGACAAAAAAAAATTCAAACTCGAGATTTTGATGAATCTCTACGTTTTAAATCTCCCTGAGTCCGAAAAACACATTTTTGGAATTTTGTGTCTCTGTGTGAACACGATAACTCAAAAACGGTTAGCTCTAGAGGGATGAAATTTTTCATGTGATCTTTACACATAAATTGTATTTTTCTGTCGAATTCTGGACATAATTAGTCCACGGGAAGTCTGTTTCGCCATCTGTCCGAGTTCATGTGAACACGATAACTTAAAAACTTAAATGGGTAGATGGATAAAATTTGCTACCTAGTTTTATCATTAAGAATGTATTCTGTATCAAATTTTGGACCAAATCCATCAAAGAGTTGACCGTCTGTCGGTCTGTATAATCGCATACTTGTGAACACGATAACTCCTAAACGCTATGACTTAGATAAATAAAAATTGGTGCAAATCTGCTAACATTCATTGTAGATCCGAGCCCAATTTTTGTTTCAATCAGTTGAAAAAAATGAGACGTACAAATTGCATATTCGGTTTCTTCGCCATTCTAGGAAACAAAAGAAAAGGCACGTCCTATTCACTTTCCCCCCACCTGTGTTAAGGAATGGCTGGTAGAACCATGTAATTATTTTAATAAATTAGATATTGTAGAGGAAGAGATTCATGTTTATATGGAATGCCGCTGTTGAAAAATTAATTCAATTTCAGGAACCATTTTTTATTAGATGGCTAAGTTCCACGACACAGTACATTAAAAGGTACAAGACGCAAAACAGAGAACAACAACACAAGACAAGTACACAGAAGAAGAAGAGAGAGAGAGAGAGGCATCATGGGAAAAACCTGGATGGCTCTAGTAGCGCCACCTACCATAAAAAGGTGAAGACATTGAATTGTAACAGATGTTTTAATTTCCACCAGTGATCGTGGTGCTGTATGCAGCAATTTTTTATGATTTTAATAAATCTACACGTGCTTGGTGGTGGCGGGCCTGGGGTGCCTCGGGGTCTCCTGGCCAGCTGCTGTTGGCTCCCCTCCCCTCTCCTCCGGACCGTTCAGGCCTTAAGCCAATTTGTCAGGCTGGTTGTACGGAATGGGTTGTATAGTGTAGGGAATGGCGCATGTTACTGCCACTTGGTGTATTTTCCCCCCACCAGAGTTAGGGCGGATACGGGAAAGTTTTGAGGAGACTACTTCCACTAGTTTTATCATAAAACCGGAATTGATTGGTTACATACTTTACAACTTATACTTCTTGGAAGTTCTGCAGTTTTTGGAGCTGTGTATTGCATAGGATTAAATATTTATTGGAGTAATGGCTTACAAATGTCCAATGTGTCGTCCTCCATTCAGGAACTCATCTGTCAGAAGAGGAACCGCACTCTTTCACTGCAATAAGCAACACATCTGCAGTTCATGTTCTGTCATACCTTCAGAAATGGTGCTCAGTGCTGCGAATAATGCGGTTCCTCGGCTGATTGTTCCTGAATGGAGGACTACAAATTGAACATTTGCAAGCCGCTAATACATGCATTTCTTATCCTAAATAGCGCATCGCTCCGCCGAAAGCGGAATCAGTTTAACTACTAAATTATAAACTATTCTACCAAGAAATTGTAGTTTAATGACAGGAGGGGAAAAAGATGAATAAAAACAGTTTTGAAAAACGCATTGTTATGTTGAATAAAAAGAGTTTTGAAAAACACATTGTTAGGTTGAATAAAAACAGTTTTGAAAAATACAATGTTATGTTGAATAAAAACAGCTTTGAAAAACACATGGTTATGTTAAATAAAAACAGTTTTGAAAAACACAATGTTATGTTGAATAAAAACAGCTTTGAAAAACACATGGTTATGTTGAA
>BGPR01035325.1:0-16023 GCA_013235015.1 Araneus ventricosus | reverse complement strand
CTCGAAAATACGATTGGTATTTCAAATTATTAAAAATGACAAACCACTGCGAAGCGATGGCGGGAAAGGGTTAAAAATATTACGGCTACAAACATTTAAATATATTCTATGTTGTGATTCTGAAAACCCATGATGCTTTCTATATTACTTACAAATGTCATGATTTTACGTTGCAATTAATTGTTAGTATAATTTGAAATCAACATAAATTTTTAAAAAAACTATTCTTTAACAGTTTCATAATGTTCATGCTTTGAACTACAGTAAATTAATAATTGCATAATATGCATTGTTTCAACTTTGACATTTTAAGATTTCACGATTCCAATAGCTCGATTAAATAATCACAGATTTAAACGTAAAAAATATTTTATTGTGAATTAATCCCCTTTTCCCTCCCTATCACCCGCTCCGTGCTATTTTGTTACTACTTTAAAATGTATTTTTAAAAATTTGATTACATTATTTTGAAGATAAATGAACTAGGAATAAAATCGACTACTATTTTTAATTAAAATTATTTCTCTATCACTTTACATTAAAAATGTTTAGATGGTCCAAATAAGGCTATCTTCCCTAACGTTTTACAGATTTTCAAATAAATTGGTCAAATACAGACGAGTACGATATCTCGTGATTTGGCCTATTAAATATCTAGTGACTCAGAAGTTTCCTTTGTTACAGCTAGTGAAGAGTAGTACCTATATTTCCTTCTGTTACACCAAATGCTTCAATGCAAGACAGTCAAAAGCGCCGAGGAAACGCTACAGCTGTTCAATTCTGATCTCGATCGAGATGAAATAGTTGAAGATAATTACACCATCTTTGTGCAATAAAAATCCAGTTACTCTTAATAGTGATAGCACGAATGTCTGTGTAAAGAATAGTTAAGGCGTGTTCCATGGGCATCTTCTCAAGTATATGGCCATTTTCGCATTTTCTTAATACCTTTTTTCACCTTATTAAGTAGTCTCGCGACTAAACAGCTATTTAATTTTCATACGAAAAGCGAAGCTAGGAATTTTCAAATATCACTTACGCTTAATGCTATTTACGGAAGGTTGCATGCTTAAATACGTTTATGAAAATTCAAGACGAAAAGTGATAAAAAATGTAAGCGCCAAAAAAAAAAAAAAAAAAAAAAAAAAACAGTTTCTTCACGTTAAAATGCCAAATGGGTAATGTTTATAATGCGGTAAACGTGAAAAGCGTCTGGTAGTCCTCTAAGTAGCTGAAAAGAGCGTGTAAAGAGGTCGCTTGTGTGAAAGACCCTCCGGGCTCATTTGGCAGGTGTTGGATTTTCTATTCCCCCCCAGAACCACCACCACCCTGATTTCCCAACATTTCCACTTTTGGCAGTGAGGGTAAGCAAGACAGCAGTGGCGGCTCGTCCATTATAGCTGCAGAGCTGCTTTCCCCCTGAAATTATTTTAAAAGCCTGCATTTTCTTTTTTATTTATTCTAATTGGCTTACCTTTCAACTTTGAGAATTCAATTATCAACGAAAATGGCAAAAAAGTAATAAAAACGTAAAAGGAAGACGAAAAATCAATCAAGAAATAAGAGAGAGACAGACCAAAGCTGCAGAGAGTTCTGCCGCTCCTAAAGATCAAAATTCGCTCAGTGGACAACGCGGAGAGCTCTCGGGAGAAAAAATGAGCCCTTTCTCCCATTGAAATTAGATGTGCTTCAGCTGCGTTTTCCAAAGCTCTCGATTGGCGCGACTTCCTCATTTGGCTTTTTATCGTTTTTTCTCAGTAGTCTCAGTCATTAAGTAGTTTTTTTTAAAACAAATTCTGGAGGAGTTGTAGTTTTTTCCTCCTTTATGTTTTTTGGGGTGCTGCTTACGAATCTGAGGTTTGCCACCAAAAATTTTTGTTGGAATTTTAGTCATAGCCAAAAAACACGAAAAAAAAAATTGTGCTGAAAAATGTGCTGATTTTTCTAGTTTTTTGCTTATAACTCAAAAACTATCCATTCTTAGTATATCATCATTATATACCAAAGTAATGAGCACAAATTTCCCTGCAAGTTAAGTCTATACAACTTTTGCAGAAATGCTTGTTTCTGAGCTGACGAGCTGCCACTGCAAGATAGTTATTTTTATCCTTAAGATAATATTTATACAGTTAATCTTTATATATAAAAGGCAAATACCATGGCTCACTCACTCACTGGTCACGAAATCTCCCAAACCACTGGGACTAGAAACTTGAAATTTGGTTGGCGGTTGCTTCTTGGGTAGTAGGTGCTCATTAACAAAGGAGTTTTCGAAATTTTAATTAGAATTTAAATTATTTAAAAATTACTTTAAATTTTAACGTTTTTCCGGAATAACTTCGGATCCTATAATTAAAAAAAAAAAACATTTTTACATATTCTTAAAGATAAAAAAAAAGCTTTTTAATGACACCGATCTTATTTCCATGCGACATTTTGTTCAATTTTAATTAATCTTTCAAAACATGAATTGTAACTATACTTTTATTGTTGTAAATAAAATTCAAACTATGTCATTATTTAAGCGAATCTTTTATTCACGCTCTTTTACAATTGTTACAGTTGTGATAGTATAAATTGTTTTCTTGGGAAATTAACTCCAAAGCCGAATTTTCACTTTAGTATTCATTGCATTGCTGAAATATTTTATCGCACCTGCTTCAAAGCAATATTTTTTTATAAAACGTGGCAACATATATTTGATTTCAGGTTTGTTTTTATTGTGTGTGAGGTAGACTGAAATGATTTTCGTCCTTTCTTCAAGCATTTAATCTCATGCTTTCCTTCCATTTTAAAATTATTCGGCATGAAAAAACTTTCAAATTTTTTTGTATTGCATTAGAGGTAATTTTTTTTATTAAAATTTTGGTTAGGCTTGCCGCCAAACCGAATTTCCTCAAGTGATAACTCATCAAATTAACTAGAAATTACAGCCTGAAACTAGGAATTACAAAAAGGCAATAGTGTTCGGGAAAACTAACTAATTTTTAAATTTTATTGTCTGATTCCTATACCTATACTCCCGGGTCTTTTAGATGTCTATGAATTTTTTCCGCCTCACTTTTTGTACCCACTGGTTCACACGGGCGTCCAGGATTTTCGGTTTTCGCGACCATATTCAGCGTTAATCATTCTACCGATGAGTGATAGATGAATTGAGTGAAAGTTATTTCAAACTCAGTTTGTAAGTTTCGTTAGCTGCGATGCATCATACAGAATTGTATTGCTGGCATTTTAAAATTTACGTCCTAAAATATTTTACCACCTGTCAAATACAATAAAATAATCATTTTTTTTTTTTCATCTTTCCTGAGTTATCGCGGCTGAAACTACGACGGGAAATGTTATAATTAATATAAAATACAAAAATAAAAACTAATTTAAACGGGCGAACCAGCTGGTCGCCGAAGGCGACTACTCACGTGTAAGATAGAGAAAATATTTCAATCAAGTTATGATTCACTGTCACTTTTTCTGAATTACTGTACTTTAAGCAGAATAAAGGGTTGCATAAAAAATTATCTCTGAAAGGGGGGGTACTTTGCAATATATTGAGAATAAATAGTGCAAAATCGGTCATTGACACCCTACGGATGAGCAATTGTCACCACAATTATCCCAGGTAGCACAACATGTTGCCCGATATTGTATAATATTGTTCGATATTATATAATATTAAATAATATTGTACAATATTATACAATATTGCGAATATTGTTCAATATCTTTGTGCTACTCGGGATTGGCATCCCTTCATTCATTTAGTTTACTTTTGATTGTCTACCTAAAGTTGGTTAGGTAAAACTGAACATTAACACTAAAGCTTACTTTTTAAAATTAAAGATTAGGGTGTCAATAATTGTCTTGTTTACCCATTACTCTAGAAGGCGTAGGTCTGTTTTTGAATGTTCTGAAGAAAATGAAGTTACAATACCACTTAGGACAATTTGCTGTTAGATGACGCGAATATTTACATTTTTTAATACAACTGTGAAGTCACGTGACTTGACATTAGCAAGGCTCATATACAAAATCAACAGAGCAGGTGTAAGGCGACTAAAAAAAAGGTGCTTAAAACTCTATCTCGATTTAAAGTTTTAAAATACTTTGTAAAAGAATTATGAATATCAAGTAAAATATGTATATATGCAGAAATTTTATTGAATTTGAAAACATCCAACTTCCCGACGAACAAGCTAATCGCCCAAGGCGGTTAGAATAAAGCCTTATTCAAATCAGTTGCACTGATTGCAAGTGGTCCTTGTAAACAACGACAGGAAGAAAAAATTAGGACACAATACAGAAAGAAGCTTAACGTTTTATGTGCGAACGTAATAACTGCTCTATACGATTTCCCTTGGTCATACGAGCAACATTCATGCGATAGTCCATTTCATGGCAAGCATCATGAAGCATGTTCGCAGCCATTGATGCGCATTACATAGCCGCACGCATGCGCTACATGTGGCTATCTAAATCTTCTAAAATTACTTCTTGTGTCTTCATTTCATTGGCGTATGTCATAGTTTCTGCCTAAACGCCTCCTTTGCGTGCAACAATAAGGCTTTCTGATTTCCCGGCTTTTTTCCTTTCTGGGAATTTCCGGGAAATCCCGGGAACATAACAGTCATTCCCGGTCATCAAAATTTGAAAAAATGTAAAAATTAGTTATTTTTAATTGATATTAATAATAATTACACAAAATAAGAATATTTATAAATTCCAAAATTTATACTCCTTTATAAATTGAGTTACAAAATACAAATAAAATGCGTTAACTATTTCATTTTGAAGCAAACATATGCAATCTATGCTTTTATCACTCAGCCTAGTTCTTAGCTTTATTATGAGCAAAATGCCCCCTCAGTTTTAGCTGTTGTTGGAGAAATTGTTTTCAAAGCCTCACACAGTTTTATAATATTTGATGATCGATTTTCTGTTGAGTCAAATAACTGCAATTCTTGCTTCATTATATTGCTCAAGTTAGAACTCTTGCTCGCTGAAAAATGTAGGGCCTTCGTCTTTGAGTAGATCGGCTTTTCTAATTTTTCGTACAAGGTTCAAGATTTCTCCTCCAAAGTTTCCGTTCACTCTTCTTCTGAGTGCAACAAGTTGGACAGTGATTCGTCTTCCTCGCAAAAAAGACTTGTGATAATTATTTTAGCTTCTTGAATCAAAGATTTTTTTATTTGGTAAACGTGAAAGATCAACAGTAACTGCAGTAGCATCATATTTTCTCCCCCAAATTTAGATATTGCAATAATCCAACTAAATTAACATTGCGCCTCTTACTAATTCTTCGGGCCAGAGAACATTACACATTATTAGCAAATTCTGAGTTTTGTTTGTTCAACTCTCCAATAATGAAAGTAAATACTTCTTCGGCAGGTAGCAAAGTCGCGTTTCGATTGCGTATTTTTTCTATACCAATATTTACTGGCTTCAGGCCTGCTACAATTGCAGTCAGAGTTTCAAATTCTACATTATCCAAAATTCGTTGTTCTTTAATATCAATTAATGCTCTTGAAATTGCTGATTTTATCTCTAAAAATCTTTCAACCATTGACAACAATTGCAACATTGCGTGCTTTGGTGTCTAATTAAACCATCTTTTCACGGCCAAACTCTGCTTTAACATAATTTTGTAAAATATCATTCTCGAGAGGTCATTTTCTGAATAATTTTACAATCTTTTATTCCCGGGAACCAAGTATAATTCCCAGGAATACAAAAAGTATGAAAATCTTACAATTTCCCTAGAATCCGGGAGAGAAACCCCAGCAACAATGAACAAAACGAAAGTGCGCGTAAAAAAATGCTTCACACGGTTATGAAATGAACTACCGCACGGATGAACCTTCTGAACAAAGGAAGTCACAGAGTAATTATTACGTATGCAAACAAAGCTTTAAATTTCCTTCTGTAAAATAATTGATTTTTTACTTAAAAGCAACCACTTCTGATATCATTGCCTCTTATAACCTTAAACATATATAACTAAATTCATATAAAAACCAGAGAACTAATTAAATAAAGGTATTTATCACACAAATTAAAATCACTGTGCAATCAATTAACGTTACAGTCTATAGCTTTAACTGACAGCTATGTAATCTAGGTTAAAGAACATCATAAGTTTTAATTACTAAACTGTCAGTTCTACCCATCGAAGACAGGTTCAATCTGATAACATGAAAACAAAATTTTTAAGGCGCGAAACACAAACTTACCTCATCAACAACCACCTTGTCTCTTATCTGTTGCTCCTGAGGATGACTCTGTTCACTGAACTCTGAGGGCATGTCCGGCTGTTTGGGCGTCAACATAGTCCGGCAAAAATCCTGCAGGCCGGACACCGCCGCGGAGGGTCTCCGTTCGCTGTAACCGCAGCTGTATCTCCGGAGTCGCGGATCGCCAAAGTACACAGGCTTGTAGCGTAGTTCGGGGGTGTAGTGGAAAGTTTTGTTGGCGGGAAGGGAGCTCAGAACAGACGCGGGGGTGGAAGAAGTGAAGGTGGACTGCGGCGGAAGGGATGTTCGCTCCCAACGGCTCTCATTGGCTGGAAAGGGGAGAAAAATCGTTTGGTTATAAAAAACACCAAAATAGAGGGGGGTTTTGTGTTGTTACTACTAGGGACCTATTCGGGCTTTTTTCTTTAGACAGTAACTTAAGAAGAGAAGTTTTAAAATGGGAAATTTATTATTGCAATTCCGTTTAAATAGCATATACTTCATATGTGGAACTATAAGTCGAATATTTTGCGCCATAAATTTGACATTTTGCACTTGGTACATGGAACTACAATTCGAACATCACTCATCTTCTACGACTTGAGTTTAAAAAAAAAATACTTGAAAAAATTCTATTTTTTGTGACTTAAAATTTTTATTATTAATTTAAATAAATTCACTCACCAGGTCACTTATTCACTAACTAATCATTGTTCACTAATTAAATAATTACATGAATAGTAACGGTCAGTTTGTAAAGATGGGAAAAGAAGTTATAGACGCAACGATGGACGCAAAACGGAAAATATTCGATTTATAATAGTAAGTAAATAATACATGTGATAATATTTTTTATTGTGTGCGTCATAGTCGTTTAAAGTTGATTTTTTCCCTGTTGCGTAAATTTATTTATAGTGGAATAGTTATTTTTTCGTGCAATATATTTGCTATTAGTGCAAATTGTTTTTATCAAAGTGAATATCACCCAAACAAAAGCGCAAATAATTATCCCCGTTTTAAATAAAAAGCTTTTGATAAAGGATGTTACAGAAATATTTTCAATTGTAATTTGAATCAAATAGAACCTTTTCGAAAACTTAGAAGCGAAGTAAAACGACCTTGCGGTTTCACTTACGTAGAGAACCAACGGGTAAGGATTCGGTGGTTTTTCTTCTGGATGTGGGTGTGTGGTAGATGCCGAAGAAAGTCCCTCCAGAACACTCCTGGCAGACGAGAGACCTGGCAGGTGGCTGGGGCTTCTTTTCTGTGCTCACTGGCAAGCCATCTCGATTGACATAGCTTTGACTGGCGGCATCTGGCAAGATAAGATTGCAAAAAATTAAAGGAGATTCGAACCTGTGCTCGATGCATCGTAGCATGATAATTATTTAGGCTCGATTCGTCTGTCTTTAAATTATTTTTTAAAATGTAATCTTAATTATAGCAGCGATAGACTGTGCACAAAAGAATATATTTAACATCGTCGTTGTTATATAAGTAAATTGTAATGAATTAGTTTTTTAACTTTCTTTAATTATTTTAAACGACACCTCATTTTTAATTACTTCTACTTCCATCGTAATAAGCGCACTTCTACTTTTACTTCGTGTCATGAGTCTTTCGGGAAAATCCCCTTTTTTGGGTACTTAAACGTTCTACGCATTTCTATCTGCCTTTCTTGATATCAACATGTAGGCTGACAACAACCGCGCGTTACCTCTTTAATTCTGGTCAGGGATACGTTTATAATATCATTCCTTTAACTACTGCAAAGTAATCTATACTATTTTCTACGATGAAATGAAGGAAGATTGAATCAACTAACGTCTTTTCTTTGACCCGGATATTCTACACTTCACCTTTAATAAAGATGTTTCATATATAAGTTATGTAAGAATCGTTACTTAAGTATTGTTGGAAAAAAACAACTTAAAAATATATTTTTTTAATTATTAAAATTAGAGAAAAAAATTGTACGAAAATAAAATCAGTATCATTGGAAGGCTAATTTTTTAAATTTTAAAGTTGTGTAAAAATGGTCCTTTTTGGGAATAATCTGATGTTTTTACTTTCTCGTATACGAAGTATACAAAGAGAAAGTATTGTAATCATCAAAAAATTCGAACTCGAGATTTTGGGGTCTATTCTGGTACCCCCGGTTGGGTTGGGAGATTCTTGGAATTATGTCTGTCTGTGAATATGATAATTTAAAAACTATTAGAGCTACGAGGATGAAATTTGGTACGTGATTTTTACACATAATTTGTAGGTTTCTCTCAAATTTTAGACAAAATCCGTCAACGGGATGTCTGTCTGTCCGCGTTCATTCACTATCACTCAAAAACTTGAATAGCTAGATATATAAAACTTGGTACACAGTTTTGTCATCAGAAATGTAGGTCCGTATAAAATTATGGGCTAAATCCGTGAAAGGATTGATCGTCTGTCGGTCTGTATAATCGCATACTTTTGAACGCCATTAACTTCTAACAAAATTACTGAGATAAATGAAATTTTGTATCTGACCTCTAACCTTAATTGTAGATTTGTGTCCAACGGTTAAGAAAAAGGCATTCAAATTGCATTTCCGTTATCTTCACCATTCTACGACGGAAAAAAAAACAGCGGGAGTGGTCTCCCCTAAACTTTCTCGTATACTTCCCCAAAAGATGCTGTTGCCCCCCCCCCGGCGGGGAGAAAAAATTCGAACCAACTGTAAACCAGAATCCAATGACTATCAGAAGGTTTTTCATTGTAGATTATAGTGATTGTAAAATATTCAAGTAAAGAATCAAATTCAAAGAGATGCGTACCGATTAAAACGCATCTATCACACACTTCCACTCTTGCCGTCTCAAGGACAAAGTGACGTAATAATTCCGCGTGCACAGAGATTACTACCAGTACGCATGCGTATGGAGAATCGGATTAGAAAAATTAATCACGTGACCTTGCATTTTTTTGAAGAACAAATATTTCATTCAGTATATTTGCGGCTGATTGAAATAAAGAATGGCATTCTTTGCAAGATTTCTTAAAAGTAACTTTGATAAATAACATTGTTTATAAATTACGACCTGCAACTGTGTTTTCTAGATAGCCCACAACTTATTCATAAGAAAAAAGACCCTGTCTACGGGTGCATTAATGCCGGGCAGACATAGAATATATTCAATAATTATACGAAGTTCGCACGATTTAAATTATTGGCGTGAAAGTGTTTGAACAGTTCCACCCAACGACTTTCGGTTTAAATATTCCCAGTGTTTCATTCTGTCACTTAATGCGGTGTAGTGAAATTAGAATTAAGTGCGAGATAGGAGGCTTCTCACCAACCAACTTACATATGTGTAGCACATATAGAGCATGCTCCGTCATCACTAGGCTACTAGACACTACCAACAGATTTTTTTTTATTTTTGATGCCTTCTTGTTCGAAATTGTTATTGTGGGTTGCTCTCTTTCTGAGAACGGGACATTTGGGCGTCCCGAAGCTGTGCTGGGGGACAACGGGACAGGCTACCAAACAACGGGACTGTCCCGTTCAAATCGGGACGTATGGTCACATTAATTATACGACCCACATACGCGTACCTTGTGCCGCGGAAAAATTTCCAAACGAAAAAAGGGATCGGGAAAATTTTATTAAGGTGCGAAAGGGCCCTGCCCAGTGGCGAATCCAGGATTCGGGTCGGGGGGGGGGGCTGATAAAAATTTTGTATCGTAGTGACGAATGTCAAACCTCATGGCTTATGTAAACCAAAACACTTTAACTTTACAGGCTTTCCTCTCCTGACAATAAGAATAATAAAAAACACTACAATACTTTCGATAATTTAATGAAAAATACAACGAAATAACTGGTCAAAAAATGTTTTCGACCGCGCCAACGCCACAAGTACAAGTGGAATGACTAGAAAAGTAGGAAAAGTTTCGAGCCTGCCAACTCAGAAAGCAATGTTGTCACGATTTTATTACTATTTTCTAAAAATGAAAATTAAGAACAAACAGTTGTAGTGATTTTAAAATAAATCAAGAATTTTGGTTTTGCTCTGCGGGGGGGGGGGGCTGCAGCCCGATAGCCCCTCCCCTGGATTCGCCACTGGCCCTGCCTCATACGAAAATTTTTCATTTCTTCATAAGTGCATTTCTTGTTGAGAAAAAAAAGAAGGTAGCGAAATGGTCGGAATCGTGCAAAACAATAACCGTTGTGTTTGCAGAACATAATAGCATCCAGTGATTCAGTTCCACCGCTAGCGTGACAATCTTGCCCCGAGAGCTACGTGTTCAATGATTACGTCGGCAATTTCTTTCCCGCCCCAAGGACTCACACATGCAAACACGTGACACCGGAACGAACTGCATAAATGTCGGGCGTGCATGATTCGACATCAATATGCAATCGCATGCACCCGATGCGTCAAATGTAAGCAGGAATTACCGATGCAGACGTAACATCATAAAATTATTCCCAACGGAAATTAGTAGCTCGGCCTTTGAAATTTGGTACTCAAACATGGAATTCTGCCGTTATAATTGCAGGTGGTTGGTTCAAGAGGATTTGTAACTTCGATTAACTGCAGTGTTTAAAGGGTACATCGGACATTGTTGTTCTACAATTTTAATACCTTATTAACAGTGGCGTAGCGAGCGGAAGTGGCACCCGGGTCATAATAAGTTTTTTCGCCCCTCCCTTTCCAATCATCATTAGTGGTTTAGCTTGTGAAAACGTCTCACAGGGCAAGGTACTTTTTTCGCCCCCTGATAACAAGGCTTTAGAAAGTGGCATAAACACGCTAACGTTTTGTCACCATGGCCAGTGGCGCCCAAAGAATGCTATTGTTTTTATATCCCATCATATTTTACTTCACCTTCCAGCGGGCGCGCCTGCGCAAATTTTACGACAAACGGGATCTTTCATATCCTATTCTCACTTTGGGAGTCAAAACTGTCTGAGGGTCATTGTTATTCCTTCATACGACCCCTCTCTTCAGGATTAAAAGGGCTTATCCGAGTTTCTAGGTGATTTCATAATGTTTTATGCTTCTGTCATAAAGTTAACGCTGCGAGACCGCTCGTGTAATTTGATAATATTTTTCACGTCTTAACGTTTCAGTTTGGTAATTATGTATTAAGTGCGCATTACGGCGATTTAATATTCCATTTTACATTGTCAAAAATATTTAATATGTGATAAGCCTGCTAATAATCCACCGAGCCGAAGTATTTTCTTGAAAAATGTAGCCCTCGGTCTTATGAAAAAGCACCTCATTAAAAAATCATAGCGCGCCCGATGGAAGGTTAAGAAGTTATGTTTTGGTTCGGTGTGCACACTAAAACTGGCGCCCGGGGCATCTATACCCCGCTTGTCGCCCGGTTGCTACGCCACTGCTTATTAACATCGGGACTGAGAAAACGAATTTTTTGATATACAGAAGAACATAAGACCGCCGGAGTACCCCAATAGCAAGGCCTCCGGAGAGAATGTTCCATTGTATAAAAAAAATTATAAATATATTGTTACAAAAATGTAATGTCGCTTTCCTGCCTCGCTAGTCTTATGGTTGGGAAGAGAGTTTTACAGGGTAAGTACAGAATAACCGGCAGCGATCAGGCCTGGACCTCTGACCTTGGCGATCTTGGCGACAAGTCGAAGATTCCAGAAAATGAGATCCTTTTCTCGATATCTCTATTAGGAGAGGAGATACGCTTGAATGTACTAGATGATTCCATGTGACGTCACAGACTATTGGGGAGAGTATAAAAGGACCGTGCTTGGATCACAGAGGTGTGTGTTGATCGATTGGCACGACTTTAGAGTTTCGTCTGCAGTGCGAGCTGGAAAGCCGGTGAGCTGAGCGCTATTGAAAGAGCTGCTATTGTCATTATTAGTGATTTCTTGACTGTCTGTGTTGCTAAATCTGAAGGAACTGTTACTGTTATTACTTGTGAAGTGTTATCTGTTGCGTTGCTAATCTGTACAAGATATATTGTTCCTGCTACCTGTGCTACGTGTTTTCTTGAATATTTGGGATTAAAGCATTATTCCTCATCATCCTGCTTGTTGGACTTTTCCACCATACACCCATAGGACGATTTTTGTAACAATATACAGTAGAACACTCTCTCCGGCGACCTTACACCCATTCGGAAGGCGGGTCGCCATGAGGTATGCCACAGAGTAGCGAATTCAATGGTGATTGGACAACAATAAAAATTTGATTTGTCCAAAAATTCGAATTAATAAAAATTGGGACTAAAAATTAGAGCAGGAAGAGAAAACTAAATTTTTAAACTAAAAACGGCAATGGCTATTTATTTTTTTTATGTTTAATAGGTTTAACAAATAAACAGTAGGTGATTTTTAATAATTTTTATTTTTTTAATAATAAAAAAGAACAGTATGCGGCACTTCAAATGTGACAATTGTACAAGAAAACTTCGAGAAAAACAATACAAGCTTTTTTAAAAGATAAGATTCTTATTACTGTTTTTTGATTGAGTTTAGTTTAGTTATATTAACGTCCCGTTTTGAAGCAACACGAGAGCTGTTCTGGGACAGACTGGTAATTTTGAACCGCGATCAGATGACGAGGACGACACCTGGGCTGGTACTCCCTCTCCAAACTTCCTCACCGAACCAGCGGTGGGGCGTCTGGAAACTATGTATGATTTGGCGTGCAATAGGGCCCATACACGGCGGGTTTTCAGGAAGAAAAGATCCAAGAGAAAAAATGACGGGAGGCTGTCTTGTCAAATAGCCGCTAATGTTAAAGGCATAAGACTACTTTACTCGCGTGACTCTTTGTTTCTCGAAGTCTTTAAGTTTAAGTAAGTTTTTTTTTGTAACTTGTGTTGTTACCCTTTATCTCTAAAATAAGACTTTAGTTATGTTTTTAACATATGTGGTTACCGACATATAGAGGATCTCCCATACCAAGTTTAGTCGCGTGAATCAATCTCCTTCCTGGGACCCCAATGGGAGGAACGTAGTCCTACGTTAAAAAAATTAAATCAAAACCGTTCAAATTACCCGATTTCCGCTGTATATTGTAACAAAGATGGAAAAGTTTAAAAAATTTCTGTAAATCTTCGATGTAAACAAGGAAAATAAAAAGATTTTGTACATAAAAAATACAATAAAAGCATCTTACGTGCTGGCGATGGTTGTGATAAATTTTTCGCTTCTAAGCTTTTTGTTAAATACAGTGAAATGTGTTCAAATAATGCCGGTAAAAGCAGATTTCATTAAGGAAAAGTAAAAACTTAGATCGTACTTTATTGTCACGCACGTTTTATGAGATGGAATTTTATATATATGAAAAGAAGCATTTAGTAAAATAAATTGCATTTTGTATTAAAGAACATCACCTAAATTATCAACAAAAGCATTCCGGGAAGAAAAAAGTATTTCTGTGTAAAACATAAATATATTCCAGGTCTCCTGTTTTATACATCAGATATCAATACACTTTTTTGAAGACGTTACATGTGGTAAAATATATCAGCAATGATGTCATGTGACATATCCTGTCAAGGATCAGACACAAAGAATTTATTTTGGATGGATTTCATCGTTTTCGTCTAGATACAACAAGTCAGCAGACGATAAAATATTAAAAAATTAGATCTGAATTCTAGAAAATGATATCAGAACGAAATCCCTATTAAAACCTCAGACTACTTTTGCTTATTTAATGCACTTCAATCTGCATTTTTAAATCGAATTAGGGCATAATTTCAGTTCTATTCCCTCGGGTGAAGTATTTTCATAGGGTTTTTTTTAAACTCTGCAATCCAAATCGTACTTACAAACACGATGAGTAAAAGGGGATAGATATTTATTTAGACAGATAATTATGATTCAGTTGCTGAAAAGATGAGTTACTCTTATTCCATTGGGTTTGCTTCATTTCCTTTTTCCATTTTAAAAGAAAAGTAAGACTTTATTCCAGGATGTTGAAATTTAAAGTTCATATCGAATAGGATCATGCTCCGCTGCATAAAAACAATAAGAAACAGTGTCTGTCTTCTGAAACGCCTGACAAGCGACAGGAACGATCTTTGACGTTAAATTTATCATGTGAAGCTATTAACCTGTCGCGGATGGTCTAATTTTTCTCAAATTAAAAGCATCCGAAAAGATATAAGATCTATATAATGTAAAGAACAAGCAAAAATTTGAGACTTCCATATTTCGGAAATGGCATAATCCATGAAGGAAATCACACACTGTTTGGTAATATTTGTAAATGTTCCTAGCTCTTCAGTATTATTTTAAAAAACCGAATCGCGAATTTGATAGTCCGAACTTCCTTGTTCCGAATTCTCCTCTTTTACGTGGATTCTTTGCATTGCTTTCATGAAATTCAGTTTTGGAAAGAATTCAAAGGATTTTCGACACAAGAAATCGGAGATAATTTATATATACAGTGGCTCCCAAAATTGTTCGTACACTTACGATTTTCAATGAATATACTTACAGTACACTTACGATTTTCAATGAATAGGTATTTAATAATAAGATCTATAATCTATTCTTAACAAAACTACATGAAATATTTCAAAAGCATAGTAAAACTTTATTTTTAAGAAATCAATAATCAAAAAGTAACAAAAACTTTATCTCACAAAAGTCTTCGTACACTTTAAAAAAATCTCTACATATTAGTATATATTCTAATGTTTAGTTAAATTAATATTTAGTAGGATATCTTTTAGCATCCACAACAGCTTTTAAACGTTTGGGAATAGATTTCACTAGTTTTTTTTTTTGTAATTTCTGCATCAATGTTCATCCATTCTTCCATCATTACTGTTTTTCGATCGTTTTATGTTTTAATGTTGTGTTATCGTATTCTAACCTCCAGTTCTCTCCAAATATCTTCTATCGGGTTTAAATATGGCGATTGAGGTGGTGTTTTTAAATTTTGTGGACAATTATAGAGACACTAGAGGCGAACGTTGAGAGCCGTGTGCTTAGGATCGTTATCTTGATTAAAAAAAAAAAAAAGTTGTTTCCAAAACCCAAAATTTGGGCTGATAATTTTAAATTGTCTCTTAAAATATTTATATAAAGAGCATGATTCATTATGTCATCAATAAATACCAAATTACCTAGTCCTGATGCTGACATGTACCCCCCACACAAGGACACCTCCACCGCCATACTTAACTGTTCCAACATAAGTTCTTGGGATTAAGTTCCTCATTTTTTAATTCTCCTTACCATTATACGTCTATCGGAACCAAAAATGTTAAATTTGCTTTCATCTGCAAATAAGACATTATTCCAATACGCTTCGGGTTTATTTAACATTGATTTTGCGATATTTGATAATGGGATTTTGCGTGATATAGGTGGATTCTTTGAATTGTTTTCATGAAATTTATTTTTGGAAATTATTCGATATACTTCAGACACAAAAAAACCGGAGATATTAATTTTTAAAACAAATATAAAACTTCTAAATTAAAATTTTCCTAATCTCATTTCTTCCGTTTGAAGTATAGTTTTAATTCCAGTGAAAGCAAGTTTTATTTAATTCTTTTAGACTTCTTATATATTTTAAACTCGCTATCTTACATTAATTTAGATAATTTTAGGTAAGACCGTTACATTACTACGGAAAAATCACGCATGCAAATATGAAGCATTAATCAATAAAAATGATGACCATGCGCACGGATTTAAACGGAGACCCGGAGCAGATTATAATAGCTGTTGAGTCAAATTTTAAAATAAGTTATTCATCTCAGATTCAGTTTCTCATTGAGTCAGATCAACAAGAGG
>BGPR01035324.1:0-16024 GCA_013235015.1 Araneus ventricosus | reverse complement strand
TCTCAATTTAAAATATAAGTGTCATTATGTAGAATATCCATAAATGGTATTAAGATATAAACTTTTTCTAATTTAGGATTATATAACTGTTGTTTAACCAAACAACTTTTCCAGAACTGACAACTCAATTCTTAGTTGGTTCACCCATATCATGATGTCACTCCAGAAGTGGGAGTATTTATGTTTATGCAAATTGGTTGTATAAGTACAGTGAAACCTCTCTGAGCGGCCACCCCTCCGTTCCGAGAAAAATTGGCCGCTCAGAGGGGGTGGCCGCTCTGAAGGGTTTTCATTACAATTACAAGATAATTGCTATAATACATAATATAAACAAGTCTGACACATATTTCTTATTTAAAATGAAGTTTGAGACTTATCTAAAGAGAAAATACTACTTTATTTAATAATTTTTTACATTTTTTAAAAAAAGGATACAATTTGTGACTGTTTTGAGTTTTTACCCTTCTTGAAAAAAAACCTTTTTTTCAAGTTCGTTTTTCAGTTTAAAAAGTAAATCTCTAACCGATGCGTTTGTCAAATGGGATGGGCGAACCCACCTGGCGGCCGTTCAGAGGGGTTGGGTGGCCGTTGCTAGGGGTTATTTTAACATTAGGTCTATGGGCCGAAAAATCCGAGGCACGAAAAATTGGCCGTTAAGAGGGGTGGCCGTTCGAAGAGGTTTCACTGTATATATATCAGAATTCTAGTGATGTCACACAGATGACACACCAAAAGATCTCAGCTGTGCTTTATTATTCTGATGTTTTTTTCATGTAACTCAAGTTCAGTTTCATCTTATTTAAATGTTTTATTAAATTATTAATTAGTTTTTTTAAAGTTTTGACTCATCTTTCTTATCACCGTGAACTGCAACCACACTCTGCAATCTAACACTTTTTTTTCATACTTCACAAGAGTTCCCCTCAAACAACTTTGATCAGAATGGGTATATTAATACATGTAAACTTCACTGAATATTATGATATCAATAAACATTTAATATACAATAAACTCTCGATTACCCAACCTCTGTACTAATCGGCTTCATTAAAAAAATAATTCCTCAAAGTAAAATTACAAATAATTTACTATGCCAAGGTGTTATTTAAGAGGGCGTCAGCTACCATCCTTCTATGTGCATAATACAAGTTAAGACATGTCATCTATGAAGGAATTTTACAAAAATTAAATACTTTCAATTTTCATCTTAAGCCCACTTTTCACATCAGAGTAATCATTAACAATGAACAATTTTAAATAATTTTTGTAAGAATTAAGCTTACATTTCTGTTTTGTTTATTCCAAAGTGTATTATATAGTATACATGATTTTATGTTTCCCGCAGTTCAGATAGACATTATAAAATTTATCTTAAAGTATGTACAATGCTTTTATTCTTGGACTTTTTTTTTCCTCTAATAAATTTTTAAAACATACATTACAGCTAGGGTTGCCATACGTCCCATATATATGGGACTGTTACCTTATTTCACAACTCTACCCCGCATTACTATTTCTTCCATTTTTCCCCCTTTCTCTTTAAACTCAACCAAGTTCCTGAATGGGAAGAAATAGAACATTCTGTTGCATATTGACAAATAAGAAACATCGATATTAGCAACACTGAGGTTCTATTCAGCCAGTTTGTATGTCTAAAAGATTATTAGAGAAAAATAATACCATCCAAAACTGCGAAGCAAGTACGAAATCGAGAATGGAAGAGAAATGACTGCAACTTTTTGTAGAAACAAAGTATATTGATCAGAAGTCATGTCTAATAAAGCTATACAAATATGCATTTATCATTCCAGCCTACAAAGCAAATGTGAAAAAAATATTTTCCCCGATGTCAACTCAATGGTCGGACGAAAGAACCAGGTTTTAAAATGACTTGCACTCAATTTTATAATTATATGAAAGAAGAAAAAGACATAAGAATAATTTAAAAAGTAAAATCAACTTAAAAATATAATTGTGCTAAAAAGGATTAGCCATGAATCGTTTTTAGTTGTCTACACATTCACTTCATTAGGTTGCTTAAACTTTATTGATTTTTTAACAGAGTAAAAGAACCCATTACCTACCCCACTTTTTTCATGTTTAATTTATTTTGCACTTAAACGTCCCTCATCGATGCTCGGCAATTATGGCAACCCTAATTATAGCAGACAACAAACATTTATAAAGAAATGCTTGGCACTAAAAGGTCAGGAAATATGAATAAGAGTAACTTTTTGTATAAAAAAGGCCGTTTCAATGGTATGGAAGGGTAGGGAGCATTTATAGATATCCAAACTATTCAGCCTGCTCTTCTGCCCATTAGACCAGATAGTTGGGAGTCTACTGTAATTATATTTGTGAAGAAAAAAAAATCACATTTACCTTTCAAAAATACTCTCTTCATCAAAACTTAAATAAGGCTTAGTTGAGCACTGAGCAAATGGCAATTTATTCTTAAGAGCATTGATAGTAGCTTTTGTCTCTTCCCATGTAGAAGCCTGAAATTCAAAAAAGAGGGGAAATTGGAGAGTTGTGGAAATTCAGGATTTAAAACAATAATTAAAAAAAAAAAAAACGATGTAAAAGAATGAAAAAGTATTAGTAAAAAATTAAAGGAGATTAACTTCTAGTCTGAAATGTCATAGCATGATATTGTTCTAGGTGTGCTTCATGTCTTTATATTATTTTTTAAAAATTTACTCAATTTTAGCTAAGATAACATATACAGAAAAAAAAATGTATTTACTATCACTGCAATGCACATTAATATAAATACAGTAACTAAAACAATGAAAAATATAATTAAATATATTTTTAAAGATTTATCAAAATTAGAGAAAAAACTATACAATTATAAAAATGGTACCTCAGAAAAACTGATTTTTTTAAATAAATTTTAAGGTGGTGTAAAAATGGTTTTTGTGTGATAATATGCTCTGAACTTATTGAGAAACAGTGTTAACATTTTGATTAATTAATTAAAAATCTAGTTAAAATTTTGAAAAACATTTTCTTAGTAAGCACTTACTACCCAAGAAGTAACTACATACCAAATTTGGTAGCTCTAGATACAGTCGTCAACGAAATGAATGGAACACCTCTGCAATTCTGGTATATATTATCGTATCTTCATATAACTACTGTTGATGTTAATGGCTCAAGAGGACAGGTTTATGCAGATCAAAAAATTGATTAACTGAGTTAATTAACAGCTAACTCAGAATTTTCCCATTACACCTATCAATGTTTTTTGCTGAATCGATTCCCCATCATGAAATTAGCCTCCCCATAAATTTTTATACAATTGTGATGATAATTTCGAGAGTTAAAGGGTTTTGAAAAATGGCATTTCCCATGTTAAATGAATTGTAGGAACTTTTGACGATATCTCGGAAAGTATATAGTTCTCAAAACTTTTTTCTCTCACTAAAATAACACTAATTTTTTACATTAAGTCATGAAAAAAATTCATTAATAAAAAAAATTAATTTTCTTTTTAAATTTAATATGACTGTGAAAAAAAAGTGAATTGTAACGTAGTGAAATATTTACATGAGAGAAAAGCTGAGATTGGCTTCTGCTGATCAGTAGCATACCGATAGCAGAAGACCGTCAACAGAAGCCAATCTGTGTTTTCTGCTGCCCTTTTTAGTTTTTCTTGAATATCTCAAAAACTCTTCAGTTTTCACACTACATGTCATTTTACAAA
Source organism: Araneus ventricosus (assembly GCA_013235015.1). NCBI lineage: Eukaryota > Metazoa > Arthropoda > Arachnida > Araneae > Araneidae > Araneus > Araneus ventricosus. The sequence continues at coordinate 12,315 of BGPR01035324.1, read as the reverse complement.
TTAAAGAGCGTACAATTCCCTACAATTTCATGCTTTTATTTTTCTTTCAGTTTTAATATTTTTACAGATAATGGCTCTAAACTAATTTTTGATTTTGAGTAATTTATGACCCCATGGACCACCAAAATGGTGTGTTACCTATCAGAAAAAATATATTTAAAAATGAGCTTTCATTTTTAAAAAAATTTGCAGTTGAAACATTAGTTGTTTTTTTAAATGAATTTTTGAACAGTTTCTAACAATTCTCGGACACCCTGTATTTTTGCGATTTTCACCTACTAAGCGTCATTTGTGATCCTATGTTCTATGGTAATTTTTCATTTTCTTGATGCCTACTATAACCCCTCTGAATTTGTCGGTCACATTCGGCAACACCCTGTATAATAGAGTCAAGATACCTTTATGGTAATTATAGTGATACAAAACACAACCAATACTGTTTATATCATGGTCAGAGGTAATTATCATTTTGCTAAATTAAATTTGTATTAAAATAAATGATAAATCTACCGAATTTAAATTGAACAAACAAAACTAATAGTTTATTAACTGGAAACCTTTTTCTGACAGAGGAGGTTCAGCATTTATGCAATAAAAATTAACAGTAAATGCAAGCAATTGTTAAAAACCACATAGATTTTTAAAATAACATGAAAACTTACAAATAAAGGAGCAAAAGTTTTCAGTATTAAAATAAGAAGCTTACAGGATTAACAAATTCTTGCACTTGATGTCGTTCTTTATGTCTCTTATTAAGGTAACCACGAAGGAAACAATTCTGACAAAGGTTGTAATTAATGCACTGCAAACATCTGTACCTAAAAGAATTCAGTTCGCAAAACATGAATAACATACTTTTGAACCATCTTAGGAGGAAGTAACCAGACATAAACTCAAGTATTTACATTTTAAAATGACAAGGATTGAAGAATCATAATCTTTTCAAATGCTTCATGAAAGTTCATTTAAGTTAGAAACCTAATTGCAGAGATATATCTATAAATGAGATTCTTTTTTTAAAAAAAATGACAACAAATAATCTATTGTGTGTAAAAATAAAATGGTTTTAATCAGTATTCTTTTCAAGTCATAGCTGACATTTCAGTATTAAAAATGCTACAGAATAATTCAGTGTTACTGAAAATAAGTCTCAATTTAAACAATAGGCAATAATAAGGTTAAGGTTAAATAAGGTTTCAAAGCATAAAATAAAACTGTTGAAAATAAGGCATACCATTTTGATCCTTACTTAACAAAGAAAATGCTTAAGGGTGTTTTGCAAGAATAAAAAGTTTTAAGTCATAAAAATGCATGCATCATCAAAGAGCCATTATTTATTAATTTGTTTAAAAAATTGAAACATGATAAATAACTATCTTAAAATCATAATTTCTATCGACATACAATCACCAAAAACAGGCAAGAAAATATTTATACATAAATGAACCTTTTTACTTGTAAAATGTGTTGAAGAGTGCTTAAAAACATACAGCAACATGATGAGATAAGCTTTGTAAAACCTTCTCAAGAAGGACCATTATAATGATTAAACTACTTTTTTACTTAAGACAAATGTAATTTCGGCTATCAACAATAACAGAGTTTTTAAAAAAACTTATAATTGCTAACGATTAACAGTATTTTCAGTTTTTAACAGAATATTGCAAAAAATTTCATGAGCGATTACAAAATGAATTGGTGCTGTCACAGAGGATAATCACAATGCAAAAATCTCAAAGTTTTACTTTCAAAAACAGATGAACAAATTTCATGCCAAATAACTCTTTAGCCTTTTAGTTTCAGCATGGAGCAAAAAGAAAAAAATAAAAACCAATTATAATTGCTTCTAAGCAGAAAAACTTCCAATTATATTAAAATACCACCTCTTTATTTCACTCTAATAATTTGCTTAATGATGACAGTAATTTAATGATCAACAATCATATTAATGATGCTAATGATTGATATTACTATTCATAGCAGATAAGAATAATTATCATTATTAAAAAAACAGTTTAATCATAAACAATGAGTGCAATGACCTCGTAACAGTTAAAAATTCCGTACAAATGACAATGTACTAGATGTAAAAATGATACTAAGCAGATAATAAAAGACCAAATGGTAAAAAACTTCAAATGGAATTAATCATGAAAACAGTATTTGCATATCATTATTTGAAACATAAAATATGTAGTAGGAAATTAGGAAAACAGTCATAAAATAAATAAAAATTATAATTTAAATAAGATGGCAAAAACAAATTAATGAAATTTTTAAAAATAAGGAGTTTATTTTGCATAAATGTTGTTACCTTAGACCAACCACGGGATTTATTCGACAGTAATCGCAAGAAACAAAATGTTGAGCTGAAAAATAAAGAGAATTATAAATCTTAATTTTTCTGTTTTCAAAAATCCATCTGGGATAGCAAGCAATTTCATTTATATTCACAACAAAAATCTATGAATCTGATTCATAAAATAGGCAGAGAATATAAATTCATCAATATGAACACTAAAAAATTTCTTTGCTATGTTTAATTTATGTACATTTTACCCTACACAAATTACACTAATTGTCAAATTTTAAAATAAAGCCATTTTTTATCTAAAAATCTGTTTTCACCAGCCTTGTTTACAACCAATTTATTTAATGACAAACAATATTGGAATGAAATTATCACTGTTATCATTACATTTTTTTTTCAAGTCAATAAAAATATTTATTGTGACTGCTACATCAAAGTGGATTTCATTTAAAAACATTTCATAAGAAATTTAATTTTCAGATTTATTTTCAGCATTTCCATTCAAAGTGCATCTTTATCTGTTTACATGACAACCATGCGCAGTTTTTAGTGCACTAGTATAAATACTTAATTGTCAGCTCTTCCATCAATATATAAATCATTCTGTATATTAAAAAAAAGAGAAAGAAAAAAAGCTATAAACCAAAATCTTTTTTGTTTACTTTCTATTATTTGTATTGATAAGCTTAAAACATGTATCTTCCCCTTTTCATTGTTTAATCACATATTTACAAAACACAGAAAATGAGTCAAAATTGTTTTATAAAAAGTTCACAACCCTAATTGAACTCAATCTTAAAAACTTAGCGGAGAAAACAAAGCTGAATATCATTTGAAATGTTAATTATTCAACAGAGAAAGTAATAATGTATTATTTTCAGATTTATTCAGTCAGTTTTAATTTCTTCAAACCCTTTCTATACAAAAATTTGAACACAATTCCTTCTCATTTGAAAGCAGTTTATAACTTCCAAGTATGAGCAACGCATAAAAAAAAATTCTATAAGAGTTAGTTTACAACAAATTAAAAAATTTAACACATATTTATTTATTTTTGCATTTTACTTTATCATTCATTCTGGTATACAGGAAAAATAAAATTTATGAATTAATCATCCCCTCCTCTGAGGGAAGAAATAAATCTTTGAAATCTGAATAATTTATGCAGTGGGGCCACATACCATGCTGCTAAATACAAAACCCATGCCGACCGACTATCCCAAAGGCTTTTGAGTCTGCAAGGATCGATGGGGAACATACTATGTTGTTGCTCTTTGTCTTTTAAAAATTATTAGACAAGCTTGAGGAAAACAGATACAAGTAAAAGTTGGAATGCAAATATATATTTTTTTTTCCCTCCTTTTATAGATTCATGATACAGAATGCTAAAATGACAATTTAACATCTTTCAAAAAAAATTTATAACAAGTGTTTTTCTCTGAAAAAATTATGCACAACTTATTTTATATTATATAAAAAGTTATAGAATATTGATTTTTTTTTTTTTTTTTTAAGTTTTCATGACTCAGTCAAAGATTTATTCATTTTTATCCCCATTCTATTCACTTTTTTTTTGTAAATATTTTACTGCTTTCATCACAAAGTACAATGGTACTTTCCCATTAGCAGGGTTGCAGTTCTTATCAAATATAAATGGCAGCATGAAATGTACCCTGAATAGATATTGTAAAGATATATTGTAAAAGAATTGTGAAATCATAAAAAAAACCCTCAAATTTTGGCAGCATTAGGTTGCTATATTTGGCACATTTGCATAATTTTGGCTGTTGCTCAGCTACAAAAAAAGTGCAAAGGTAAAACGGAGAAGGATAAATTAACCTTGCATTAAATCATGCTAATAATTATTTAGGCTTCATGAATCCGATCTTAGACTATCATAAAATAATTTCAAATTTAATTAGATGCTTTTAAATATAAATTTCTATGATTATTCTGGCTACACAAATTTGATGAATTGAACAAAAACCTTTTTTCAATAAGAACTTGAGGTTTTCATGACTCCAAAATGATTGGATGGCTTTTCTAAACAAATCTTGACGCAAATAAAACTTTAATCGCATAATTGTGATACATGTCTCAGAAGTAATAGTTTTTGCCTGGACTGCACCCAGGTTGATATAAATACAGGTAAAGGATGAGAAAAAAATATAAGCTATGTAAATTTAACTGAATCTTTGGTAATATGGAGGAGGGGATCTATTCAGTGTGCAATGATTCTTACTTGTTTCTGATGAAGAAATTCTATGGAGTGTTGAAATCCATACCAAAGTTTGTGGTTCCAATAAAAGCCACTTATGAAACTTCTTTGAAGTGATTTTACCTTTACTCTGAAAACAAATACATATAGTTTTTGAGTAAATTAATTAACTTTTTAAAAATATTTAATTGATATAATACAAAAAGAAATACTTACAAATTTAAGCAAATTTTTAACAGCAGCAGGTACAAGATGGGATCCAAAAGTCACTTGCTCTCCAACAATTTCAGCTATCTATAAAGCAATTTTTTTAAAGGATATCTAAATAAACTTTATTATCATACTTTTGATTTTTTATGATTCATAGAAACTATAAAGCATACAAACTTAAAAATAGTGAGTATATGTATCCAAAAATGCATTAGTTAATATACCTGTACGGAATTCATGCACCTGCATCAATAACAACTCACTGAATAAGACATTTCATCCAATTTGAATCAGTCAGAAGCTTTTGATAATACCCTATTACAAAACTTTTTAAAAAATCGTATGTAAAATTTAAAGCTATTTTTGGCAAATTTTTACAGATATTTTATAGATTAAATTTCTCCTATCTGACTTTCAGTTCAAAGAGAAATGAAGACAAAATAACAAATATGTTATTTATCAGTTAAATAATCTTTTTATTTAAAGTTTTCTTGCAAAAATCATCTAGTCTTTTTTAAATTATGTAATCAATTAACACAACAAGATATAATATTATATCAATATTTTTGATATGTGTCTTCTCTTTACACAGAAAGAATAATAAATAAGCATAAATTTGTCACTTTTTGTTTGAGGTTTGCACAAATACTACTTTCAAAATAAGAACCGATTTAAACAATCACAAATTCATTATTTATCTGCATGGATAATATATAAAAAAAAATTAATGAAAAAGAAATAAAATATTAGATAGACATAAAGGTACATCACAATCAGGGTAGAAATATTGTGTTCTCCCATATTATACATTTTTCCTTTAAAATCTTCTGTGATTGCAGATGTAATGAGAGCTAATTGGATAGACTGAGGGAGAGAGCTATGAAATAAAACTGATGTACTAAAAGACACAACACATCAGAAATCATTCAGCATATCCCAAAACCACACTGCAAGTTTGGGATAAATAAAAAAAAAATTTGTCAATAATCTGATGTTACTAATTAATTAACTTGTGATAAATATTTTGACAAATTATAAGTAAATGTGTTAAAATGGGATAACTAGATAAGTGGTTAAAATATAATCTCTTAAGAAATTAATGGGAATATGTTGCCATTTGAAATATTCAAAACATTGGAGAGTGAATTTACAGCAAAAAATGGAGGTAAAAACTTTAATACAATAATTGTTTTTCTTGCTAAACATCATTCTAGCATGTAAAAGCAATGCAAAGCAGAGATAATAAAAATACAAACAATGATTACAATAATAGAAAAGAATTAAAATCAGAGTTAAAAACATAGATATTGTAAATTATTTTGCAGCTAATATCTACTTATTCATTCATATAATAAATAGAAATAAGTAAACTTACATAAAATCCATTAAATATTACATTTGATTTAAAATTTCAGTCTTTTAATGAATTGTATTGATCAGCATAGGTCACTCAAAAATTTGTAATTTGATATCAATATTTACCAGTATCAAAAAATTAAAATCAAAATTGATCCTGATAATATAAATGATAATTATTAGACCAAAAAAAAATTATATAATACTCTCAAGCATAATATAAATTCAAGTGCATATTTTTTTCTTCTACACTTTATAATATTTCAAAAATATTTTTGCTGACTCCTAAAATAATCCATAATATTAAAATTGAAAATTCTATAGGACTCCTCCAACTTACTATTCTACAGAAATTATTAACACAAGCTATAAACCAAATATTATCAAATGAAATCTTTTAAATAATTTCTTCAGCAATAAAATACTTATATCAAATAAAAGACATCTATATAAGTTTAAAACAGAGCAATATAATATAAAGAAATTAAGTTTCACTATAAGAATATTCATAAAAAAAACATGAAATTCATTTAACTTAAAACTATAAAATTGGTTAACTGTATGCAGCAATATACTGTACCTTAGACAAAGAATTCAATAATGCGTGGAGATTCTGTTTACAAATAGTAGATCCATTCGAACAGTAGTGAAAAAAATCTAAAAAAGATTAAAAGAAAATCTATAACAGGAAACTGATAGAAAAGTCAATGCATTTTTCATATTCATTTTAAAAATATATATTACTTCACCTATCACATACATTTGTATTTTTCTGCAAGTTTGGCAGATGAAAACAAGGTAAGAGCAACCTTCACGTGAATGAAAAGCAGGGGTTTATCATTCCTGAAAATATATATAAAATGTTATCAAACAAACAAAATAAAGGTTAAATTATATAAAAGATGTGATTGGTTGACAAAAATAATTTTTTCAAAGATCATGTTCATCACCTGAATTGTTTGTTAACCCATTTACCATGGAATTTTTATGAAAGATCTGGAGACCCAAAAGTTAAATTTCTAAGTAAAATTATTTTTAGATAATTACAATAAAATATATATTTTGCTTGGTTTCAGTAGAGACCTCAGTTCTTGACATTCCACTCCTTTTCTTCTCTCTGGCCACCACTATAATGTTTTTTTTTTTTTTTAACATTTAAAATGTATAATTATTTTATCTAGTATTGAAAATGAAATAATGAAACACAACAATGAAATAATGCAGATTTTGCAGTTATTTTATATAGGGATGTCAGGAATATTCGGCAACTATTCAGTAATTGGCCCATTTGCCGAATATATTCCAAATAATAATTTTTTAATGTGTTTTTAAATACACATTTAACAAAGAATTTTGCAGAATTACATTTCAGTACATTTATTATAAAAAAACCCTAACATTTATCCAATTTTAATTGCATAGTACATAATTGTATTTAATAATGTTGCATATCATTTATAAAAGTCTATTCCTTATGGTTTCATATACAAGTATATTACCAGCTTCAGAAAATAAACAGTCACTATATAGTTTCAGGGGCTGAAAGATATTTTCTTGCTAAATTTGTGAATCTTGCAAATTTTTTGCATTTTTTTCCACCAATTAAATGGACACTCTATCCTACCTATTAGAAGTTCTTTTTCAAAATAGGAATTTACTTCTAATAATTTTAATTTATCCATTCAATTGTTCCTGTGTTTGTCATTGTACATTCTGCAATAATGAGTCTTATTTTTTTTAAGCAATCTCAAAAATGTGAGGATCTTTCAATCAAATCTTTCTCATTTCTTATTATTGCAATTAAGATATTTAAAATATTACTAATATACATAAAAATATTAACATTTCTTTAAATATACAAATTAAAAAAATCAATATTATTTAATCTTAATTTTTTTTCATTTAAAATTTGAAAAATATTTCATTTACAATGAAAAGTGAAATATTTTTAAAAATTTGGTTATTCGGCCTGAAATTTGGCCGAATATTCGGTATTTGGCCAAATTACTATTCGTTACATCCCAATTTTATATTTGATCAAACATTACCATAATGCATACTGTAGTTCAAAACATGGATATAATGGAAATAATAAGGAATATATCTTTTTCGATTTATGTTAATTTCAATATGTTCAAAATTATGCTAATTTAAAATAAGTTTCAACATAAAATCATGACATGGATGTGTAAGATAGAAAATATCATGAGTTTTCATAACCAAAGCATAAAATACATTTAAATTGCATGTATAACCTTAATGTTTTTAACCTCTTCCCACCACCACTTGCCAGCAATTTATTAAATTAAATAATTTGAAATACCAATCATATTTTTCAGAGTAAGGATTAGAGAAAGACTGTGCTGTTTTAAGGAGGTATCTCACAACTTTTATTTATTTCTCAAAAAAAAATAATAATAAAATAAACATTGCAGGACTTTCCACTCCACTTCACTCCCGAGCACAGAGCAACTGTGAGCTGTGATTTGAAATGTACAGGGTTCGTACACATTTCCTTAAAAGAAAATCAAGGACTATCAAGGCCTTTTAAGGACTGAAAAAAAACAAAAAATAAGGACCTCTGAATTGAATAAACTTAACGAATTGTCGCACGCATTTTTAAATAAAATGTCTCATTTTTGCAAATTCAACCTACTAGATGATAAATTATAATATAAAACATAGAAGATACATTACAAATTTATTGACACAACAAAACTCCTAAAAATATGAGTTAATAAATTGATGGAAAAAAAACCATGAAACTGGTAATTAAATTAAATATTTTTTAATTCCAAACTTTTTTCATTCAATTTTACATCCAAGGTATTTATTTTAATTTCTTTTTCAGAAATTGTTTTTCTTAGTTCATGCGATTGAATAAATAAATTTATGTCCTTTGACTTTTCAGCCTCATTAGCTAAATCATTTGCTTTCTCATTTGTTTGGTGCATGTCCGTTTGGAGGAACATTTTCTTTTGTTTTAAAAAATCTATTTCCTCCTCTACAGCTTTTCGTTTGTCTTTTCTTTGGATCTTTCACTTTCTAAATACTACATGTATTTTGCTCTAGCTGAGGTGGCAGCCATCCTCATTTCTTCAGTAATTTTTAAGTCATAAATAGCCCCAGACAGCTTAATAAATTCACGATTTACACGCTGGAAATTATATGAAGCATCTTTTAAATTTTCTATTTCCAGGGCCTTATTTACCGAAAAACCTCATTGCCCATGTGACAGTATTAATACCATTTTGATAATCTTCCAAACTTTTTCATAATGATTATTGCTAAAATAAGTTTGTAAAAAATTATCAAGGGAATCACTCTTTGGATTGAAAGAAGTAAATTCAACTGAATTTGGCTTTACAATATTTAACAGAAAATCTGCATAGAGTAACAAAATTTCGTCACAATCTTTTCCCAAAATATTTATTTTGCGACAATACAATAAATACTTTTTTTCATTTTTTCCTGTCTTTTTTCGGGATATCCAGCCAATACTCGTGGATCAATGCGAATCGCAGGTCTTACTAGTACGTAATTCACAGGACATTTCTGCATGAAATGTTTTATCATTATTATGATGTTTTTCCGACTATCCTGTCTGAATGTGAAAACATCCTTGTCTGCTAATTCCTTATTTTTTTATCTTTTCTTTTATTAGTTGCTCTGCAGCAAATCCTAAATACACTTAACTTTTATCATTATACAAGTTTGGGTCACTGAAGTTGAATTTGCATAAAGTCTCAGGTTTCTCAATTCTTTCATTCTCTGGTTTAAAATTTTGAAATGTTGAATGCAATCATTAACAAGTTTTAATACATCACTGGCAAAAAATGGAAGTAAAGGTTTATCACTTTGATACTGTTCTAAAAATGGTAACAGCACTTTTGACAATCATTCCTATGAAACCATGGACCAGTAAAGGCCATCTGTAACTCCTCCCTTATTTCCCAAAGTGTATGCGACGGATATGGATTCGTAGAACGTGAGCAGTGTCGTCCCACACCCCATTCCGAGAGCCACGCTCGACCGAATTAGAGTTGCCGGAAGGAGGAATTAGAAAAACGATAATCAGTGAAATTTTAAATTTTTTTAATAATGGCAGGTAAAAGTAAGGACTTTCGAGGACTTTTTAAAAATGGGGCATAAAAATAAGGATTTGTAAGGACTTTTAAGGACTAAATGTAAAAGTAAGGACTTTTAAGGACGCGTACGAACCCTGATGTAGTTGTAACCAACAACACTGTGGTAGACATAACTTTCATAGAACCATCATTCTACCAAATTCATCAACCACTGCCTGCAAAATAATTAAGAAAATCAACTTGATTAAAAATATTTCATAAAAATTTGCACTATTTTAAATTTCTTTTTAATAATGATTAATAATACTTTGTCATATTTATTCTCCAGTTATAATGTCATAATAAAATTTGACCTTAGTCTGGAAAATGAGATCATGAGGAAAAAAGCTTACAAACCCTGACATAGCAAATAAGCTTTTTTTTCAAATAATAATGTGGTTAGTGGGAAATTTTGTCTCTGCATTCCTTTTCATAACTTTAAAGAGTTTCATAGCAATTTTTTTTAATATTTTAACTTGTTTTAAAATTAGACATAACAAGCACTTACTCAGAAAAAGTATTCTGAAGAAATGCAAGAAATAATAGAGCCATCATATTTGGTTCTCCTGTAATACCAATTTTCTTGCTAGCTTCAGTATATAATGCGCACAGAAGATTTTCGACTTTAGCCAGAGTAATCGTTTCATCAAGAGAATTACTGTTGCTTTCATAATCTTTTAATAATGTGTGAATCAGAGACAGTTCAATCATGTGTACTGAAAATAAAGAAGCATAAAAATAAGACAACATTTAACAAAAAAATCCATTGTTAAAAAAAACTCTTTACTTTATTCTGAAAAAAAGATAAAACATAAAATCGTAATTAAGTGAAAAAACTTTAAAGCCAAACAGACCTAAAGACATTTACTATTTTTTTAACAAAATATAAAAGTTACAATATTAAGAAAACGATCACCAGGAAAAGACACATAATTACAACAGAATATCAATAAAAAAAAGTATGTAGGTAAATGTTTGGGGAATGGGAAATAATAAATATCACCTTAGCTTCTCAGAAATTTATTTATTTATTTCGATATTATTAAGCTGTCAGTAGCTGAAAATTTTCAGTCAGTAGCTGGGAAATATTGCAAGCATTGTTCAAGAGATACACATGAAGAATATAATTTTCAAGGAATAGTTTTGAGAGTTTTATTAGCAAAATACTGTCTAGGATTAATTTTGGCAGCTTATTTTTCAAAAGTTACTCAAATATTTTAACACAATTTAATTAATTCACAAAAAGAAAAGTTCTAAAACAATTAGAACAGCTATTCTGGTAATATTTATTCATCAAAGTTGTGAAGGCTACAGGTCAAAATTTTTGCATAGTATTTTCTTATTAAAAGAAAAGGACAGGGAATAAAAAAAAAATACTCTCTCATCAATGCTTCTGAAAGCCTGCAGTCAACTAAATAATAATCTTACTTTCAATAATAAAACTTTAATTACTTATGCATATTACATTTACAGCAGGCTTTCTTAAGCTGCAAGTTTAGAAGGATTTTCTTGTTTCAGGTTCTTTAAAATTTGTAAAGAAAAATTATCTTACAGAAGAAATTTCATTAAAATGTGTTTTTTTTACAATGAAACTTTCTATCCCTTAACTACTCGCATCAATTCACACAGCAAAATTTCCCACACGGAGTGTTTTGTACACCATATAATTTTAAATTTCTAGGTAAAAATATTAATGTTTTGTGATACAATAAATAAAAAACACTTAAAATAGGCATTTATGACAATATTACCCAATAATATAAATTTGTAAAATGCATATTGAAGATTTTGAGATTTATAATTTTATATACAATTATAATAAAATAACACAAACAAGAGGCAATAGAAATATTTTAGTTAGAAATTAAACAACTTTAATTCTTCATTAAAATACAAAAAATCCAGTTAGAGCTAAAATAGCAACTATTCAGTGACGGTTTCTTCATTGTTTCGAGAGACTTAACAATACAAAGATTTTTCTCAAGCTCTTAGGTTTAAATGAATGAAAACAAAAACCTTCCTACATCACTCAGCATGAATCACCTGTAGGTTAGCTGGGAGAAACAGTTGAGGGGCAAAGCAGAATTAAAACA
>BGPR01035323.1:0-16027 GCA_013235015.1 Araneus ventricosus | reverse complement strand
GGAATGTCTGTAAACATTTGTTGCTTGTAAATGATCATTAAAAAAAAAAAATTAAACTCATTTTTTTGTTTGCCATTTACATATAGTGTTTGTGTTCTAATTTTGTGCATTTTTTCTTGTGTTTGCTTAAGTTGAAGACAAACAGTTGGCATAGGAAAAAGAATGGTAGTTAAATAATATGTTCGATGCAAAATATAATTATTCTAAATAACTTGGATTTGAGAATTTTTTATAATATTTGTATCTTATTTTATGCAGAATCTACCATATGCATAGCTTGAGAATGCAATTTATTGCTGCATTGCATCTTTCAAATGGATACTAATGTGTGTTCGAAACCTTTTATGTCATGCCACTATAAATAAATCATATCTGCTATATAAAGTTAAAGTAGGATTAATATTTGAGCAATGAAATATTTAATGGCATTTTTTGTGTGGTATTTGAGATTTGTTTTTGTTAACCCAGCACAATTTAACTGTATCCAGATATACTGTTAAGAAATGGTATCAAATATTAAGAGTATAATAAAGTAGTATTTTTATAAAACAGTTAAAGTTGCATATTAATGTATATTTCTATATAAGATTTGCTTTTATAAAGAAATTTTTTTTTTCTTGTTATACAGGGTGCGTAACATCATAAAAATGCTTAAATTTGAAAACCATTTTTAAGCACTATAAAAGTGCTTAATTTTGAAGAAAGGTCCTTAAAAAGTGCTTAATTTTCTCAAGAAGTGCAAAGAAAGCATTCACTTTTTGTTTTCCCAAACATTGAATATGATAAATCGAAAAAATAGTCAAAGCTTTGTTGACCGGATGCATCAAGAAAGAAAACTGACGAAAAGGAAGAATCCAGGGGTGCCCCTCGCGAACATGTGTACCGATTTTCAAAACTATATGAGGTGAACCCGGAGTTTAGGGTGAGTACTCGCTTCATTTCCCTTAAGCTTGCCAATTGTTTGTCGCCAAGAGAGTGCTAGAACATTTGTTTTAGATGGAAGTCGGAAAATTTTTTCAGCATCGTTTGCTCATGCGTCAACAGTGCAGGTCCTTAATTTCGCCTCATTCCCATTGGTTCACTATCTGCTCTCTTTGATTTGATTGGTGGGCATACAAATTTGAATAATTTAATAATTTTTGATCATTTACCAAATGTTTTTTTTCAATAACCGTTTGCTTATCTTCTAAAGATTTTCATTCATCAAGTTTGCTGATTCTCTTTCTCTGTGTTGCTGATTATGGCTTCCAAATATCGAACAAGGAATGTTTATACTGGGAAAAATGGTTCCCATGCTACGTTTCATCGTCTTCAGACATCTTGTTTTTCCTGTGTTCGTGCTTTCCCTGTGTGTTTCAGTTCTCAATGAAAAAGCCAAACTACAAGGGGTCCGCTTTGCTGAAAGCGAACGATGTTCGCTTTTTTAAGTTAAAAAAATTTGCCCGGTACATATCCTAAACTCCAGGTTATCCGTGCTCAATCTCGTTTTGAGATGCCGTAGGCATCGAATGAGCAGGAGACCTATAAAAAACTCACTGTGCATCCTAAACAGTGTCTGGCAACGGCAAATAAAATTGCGCCAAAGAAAATTCACGAGAAAATAGTACACACCCTAAACTCCATGTTTACCCTATGTGATTTAAATGTTTTTTTTTTTCAAACCCTTCGTTGACTGGACTATTAATCTTTTTCTCCACTCCCTCTTTCTTCAACAGTGGGCACCGCCGTATATTGAAATACTAGAATGGTTATCCTGAAGGGAAAATTAACTGGTAACTAACTTAAAATTAACTAATAAATTTGCGAGTTATAAGAAATGTTGAAAAAGGTCACAGATTTTTATTGTTAAATCTTATAAAAGTAAAAAACTTTTTGGTAATGACAATTTACATTATTTAAAGTTTTTTAATAAAAACTCTTATTTTTTTCGTTTTGGTGCTTAATTTTTGCAGCAATTTCTCACTACGCATCCTGTTATATCCTGGAATTTACTATAAAAGTGTAGTTAAAATAGATGTTTATCGTTTTATACTTTACTTTAAAAGTTGTACTTGGAATTCACTTTTTACGAAAAATCAAATCGACTTAATCAATGAAGGCACATAAGTATTTAAATTAAACTAATGCGATAAGTAGTATTTAACTTCAGAGTGTTATTATTTAAAATCTGTTTCAGCTTACTCCAAAAGATATTAGCCATTCATTCGTAAAATATCTATTAGTTGTTCTACAGTCAATGGCACCTTAAGTAAACAACATAGGAAAAACTGCATAATGCACGATTCTGTTTAATTAATTAAGCACAAAGTATATCCTAATATTTTTAGTGATTGATATCCTGCAAAATATATTTATATAATGAAATTTGATTAAATCAGTCATAAAATGTATAGTTGCATGCCTTTGCTGGTGGGTCACTCCATGTCAAATCAACACAGTTTTTGAACAAAATTTACCTCACCATCTCAGATTTTCATGAAATTTGGCAGAGATGTACTATTGATATAGACTAGGAAAAATACCAAATTTCATCAAGATATGTGGACTCCTTTTTGAATTGCAGCAATGTAAATTTTCAAAAATTTGTCCGAAAACCACAAACGGGAAAAATTTGAATTGCTCTAGGACAGGGGTGGCGAAAACCTTTATGTATCAATGTGCCATTTTTTCTAAAAAAATGTTTAATGAGGTCATAGACGTGCCGTCAAATAATTTTGACTTCATGATTATTGGGAAAATAATACTAAATGCTATCAACTCAAAACTCTTTATTGACTACAAAAAAAAAACATTTTGCAATGTCTCAGTTATACGCGCAATTCAAATTAAAGTAACATTAGTGTGGCTTTTGTTGTTGCAGATTAGATGGCAAATAACTTATATTAGGGTTGTAAGATGTTACTTTTAGCAGAATGCATGCTGAACTGGAGTCATCTGTCAAACGGTTTCTAAACGAGTCTTTAATGTTATTTATCTCTGAAAATAATGACTCGCAGGCATAGGTAGATGAAAATATGGTTAAAATAGCACGAGCCAGCTTCTTCAAACAGTTAAATGTGTCTGCATCTCTCGGTTGTCGTCAAAATAGCAAAACTTTACAAAGAATTTCTCGCCAAAAAAGCGAAATATAGCCAAATATTGACATCGAAAACACTCCCCATAGGCGCCTATAGTGGGATTGGTTTTTATGCCCGCCGCCCCGCTCCCGAACACTCTGTAGCGTAGGATCACTTGCATTTGTTCGTAATATGCTTCATGGTGAACTTTGTGATCGATGGCGTGCCCAAAATATTGTGCCGTGTCCATTGGTTCGCCATCCCTGCTCTAGGAGCTCTCCTAATTGAGCTGGGACAGGTGTCATTTTACAGCATTTTGCATGCTCTTTCCAATGATATGCAACATACTATAGGTTAGTATACAAATTTTTTTGTCAAAATTTAAATTAATATTTAAATTTTTCAAGAACTACATATTTTAAATTTTTCAAATTAATTCCATGAATAGTTTGTATTGTTGTAAATCATCTGGCAAAATAGTAATTTGGGATGATAATGGGTTAATAGTTTAAAAAATGTTAAACTGAAGCTTGTTTTTCATTAATTCCCTGTATTGAGCTGAATAATACAAGAAAGCAAATATTTACACTTCGGTGAAAATAAATATGAATGCTAACCTGAAGGAAGAACACAGTAATTAGTCTAAAATAATTAAATTGCACATGTTTGTACTTTGGCACAATACTTATTAGCTCATACTTTAACAATAAACATATAAAATAATGACATTAAAGGAAAAAACACAAATCAATACAAATAAAATTAAGATTAAGACAAAGCATCTGGAGTGTGTTGATGCTGCAAACAACCAAGATAACAATGAAAATACAAAAACACCTAACATAATGAATGAAATTCTTAAGAAATTAAGATTGAATAAGGAAGGAACAGTTTTCTGGTCAGCACAAGGAAGAAAAGTTCATCTGGTGGCTTCTTTAAACTGCTCCTTTTTTGTTCAATCTTAATTTCTTAAGAATTTTATTCATTATATTAGGTGTTTTTCTTATTTTAAAGGTGCTTGCAAACATTACAAAGACAAGTTTCCTTGCATAAAAATAGGTATTTTTAAATTTGCCGAGTTGAGACAGAGACATTGTGTGTTAGCTGGTCAAAGTGGCACATGCTCCGTTTCTGTATGCCTAACTTGCCAAAATATCAAATTGATTATAGACAATGCTAAAATGAATACTGTAACAAACTGCAACATATGAAGTGTTTACTGTCCAAGTGAAACTGAGATAGGTACAATTTTGAAAGAATCCTTTGCTGAAAATTTGATTGAACAAGTTCCACCAGTGGATTTCAGTTGGCCAAAGACAAATTTCCTAGAGATCCTTTCCTTTCTAAAAACCTTAGAGAAATCTTCAGAAAAATGTATTGATTTATTCTGCATCAAGCTGTCTTCTTTGGTTCAACACAACTTCATTGCCAAACAACAGGGAGCATTCTTTAATTACAGGAAAGGAAGAATCAGAGTTTGCTGTCACCTGTGATTTTTCTGAAAATTATAGCATAGCAAGATGAAGCACTGGACAAGCCAACAGGCCACAATCCATCCTTTTGTAATATATTTCAAACAGGAAAACGAAGTTGAACATGTTAGTTACGTAGTTGTTTATGACTGCCTAGAGCACAATACGGTTGCTGTTTACACCTTTGAAAAAACTCCTATCCTTTCCGACATCCATATTTCAAAAACTTCCAAACAAGATTTTTTTATTTTTCAGATGAGTCTGCCACCCAATACAAAAATAAGAAAAACTTTAAACTTCTGCTTTCATGAGGAAGATTTTAAAGTGAAAGGAGAGTGTTATTTTGTGGTCTCAGAACATGGAAAAGGGTCTTGCGAAGGAATAGGGGATTTAATAAAGAGACTGGCACCTTGTGCTAGTGTACAAAGACCATATCAAACTCGAACCCCACAACAACTTTTTGAGTGGGCTGTAGAAAATATTACCAAGGTAGATTTTGCCTGCTTAACCTAAGAGGAATATGCTGAATCAGAATTGTTCTTGAACAGTCGCTTTGATCAATCATTGGCTATCCAAGGAACCAAGCAATATCATGCATTCATTCTCAAAACTACACCAACATTATTGGTGAAATACTTTTCATATGATTTGCAGGGTTGGGAAAAAGAAGTGTCAAAATATCCAAATAAACTTAAATTAGAAGACATATCAGGCTACATTACCACTGTCTATGAAGGAAACTGGTGGCTCGGCTATGTTTTGCAGAATAATGAAGAATTTGATTTAAGTAAAAATAACTTTCTCTTCATAAAAGCTAATAAGTATTGTGTCAAAGTACAAAAACATGTACAATTTAATTGTTTTAGACTGTTACTGTATTCTTTCTTCAGGTTAGCATTCATATTTATTTTCACCGAAGTGTAAATATTAGCTTTCTTGTATTATTCAGTTCAATACAGGGAATTAATGAAAAACAAGCTTCAGTTTAACATTTTTTAAACTATTAACCCATTATCATCCCAAATTAATATTTTGCCAGATGATTTACAACAATACAAACTATTCATGGAATTAATTTGAAAATTTTAAAATATGTACATCTTGAAAAATTTAAATATTAATTTAAATTTTGACAAAAAAAATTGTATACTAACCTATAGTATGTTGCATACCATTGGAAAGAGCATGCAAAATGCTGTCCCAGCTCTCCTGCTCAATTAGGAGAGCTCCTAGAGCAATTCAAATTTTTTCCGTTTGTGGTTTTTGGACAAATTTTTGAAAATTTACATTGCTGTAATTCAAAAAGGAGTCCACATATCTTGATGAAATTTGGTATTTTTCCTAATCTATATCAATAGTACATCTCTGCCAAATTTCATGAAAATCTGAGATGGTGAGGTAAATTTTGTTCAAAAACTGTGTGGATTTGACATGGAGTGACCCTGGTATGGCCTCTGAGGCTTCTATGTCAACTAAAGATCCGCTGACTACAGTTTATCAGTTATCTAGAAATATATTTCATTATATAAGAGTACCAAAGCTGTAATCAGCTTGTTAATAATCAAAATATGTTTGAATTTCACTTTGGCAAACTTGTGTCTTGGATATGCTTGTATACAAAGAAAATTTCTTTAATACAGAACAGAAGTTTCATTAAAGATATTTCTGAGTAATATGAAAATATTTTATTGCTCAAGAAATATATAATTACAGGAAATAACTCTGTTAAACTGAAAATATTCTCTTCATGTGCGTAAAAAAAAAATCTTGCTTAGGTTCTTTTAATCTTGTACATTATATCTGGAATGGAATGTTTTTTCTGTAGAGTGATTTTGTTTTCTTTAATATTTAATAGATTAACAAAATTTAGCATTTAAAATGAAGAGTCAAGCATAATAACTGGAAAAAAAAAAAATTCGCTATTTTATACAGCTAAATTTAAAAAAAATCAAACATATAGGATTGAGGTAATTATCGTATAATTTCTTTTGTGTATAAGAAATTTATTTTACTTTTAAAGCAAAATATATTTTAAGGCTTTAAGAGATTTCTCCTGATATTAACATTGATATCTATGAAAAAACTAAAGTAAAATATATTTGAGATAAACAATTTCTTATTCAGCAATTCTTTATTTAAAATACTGATTAAAAATTTCTTTTTAAAAATTAGTTACATATTTTTAATTAAAGAATAGTCTGGGAAAAGTTGTAAATATCTCAATAGCATGAAAATATTGATCTAAAAATAATTTGCATTTATTATAACATTGAACAAAGAAAATTAATAAATTTTGATTTAATTATGGATATGTGTTATTGAATTTGCATTTAACATTATTCTTAAAAAAAAAAAAAAAAATCCGAGAATTAAATTGGTATGCAGCATGAAAGCTAGAACACTGTTAGACATTGTGATATTTGTTTTCTTCTCGTGTAAGAAATTATGGATTTCAAAAATTGCTGAGCAAATATATACTTTGCACATTACTAATATTGAAAAGGGAAAGCTTAAAAATTCAATTCAAACTGCATCTGCTTTCCTTATTACCATGTTCATACACTCAAATGGGAATATTAGTCTTTTTTTATATTAGAATAGTTTTATTCATTTAATTATCAACATTCAGTGACAATTTATCCCTGCTTGCATTTCGAGAGCTTCTTTAGATCTATTAACACAAATAATTTTTTTCAAGTAAACAATTAATGAAACAAAAACAATGAAAAATAGTAAACAAAAATGGTAATTTGAGGCAGGTAAAATTTAAGTCTACATATAGTTTCAGCATCAAGCTGTCTGGAAATTGAGAAGAATAAAATTTCCAATGAAGCTCTACAGTAGAATCAACCTTGAGTCTACTATTCTTTGCTCCAGTTTTCAAGACTGCCTGCAAAACATAGAGCTTGCAAATAGAGAATGAAAACTGACCGAAAGTAATTCTCAATTAATTTGGGTACTTTTCCGTTAGCCGGGCGCAAGCGAAAAATCGCCAAATAATGTGGAATTCTGCCAAATTTCTTACAACCATTCTCTGTTGTCATTCGCTTCGTGACTTGGCTCACGTTTGGTTCACAATTGGCGACATTTGCACCCGGCTAACAGAAAAGTACCTTAATTTGATTTTTACTTACCCTTTCAAGTAGAACAGAAAATATACTATAGGTATTTTTCTAAATTCTTTGAAATTTCATCACTTGCAGTGGTTTTGTATATCATGCAAAAAACATCAAGACAAGAATGGTTATGTTTAAAGATTTTAAACACTGTTATTAACCTTTGAGGACATGCATGAGGTTGTTTTACATCCACCACCACTTAAAATGTGAAAAATACCGACTTCCCTTCATTTCAAATGAACCATGTCCATTAGGGTGGATCGAAAATTCAAAGTGTGGATAAAATAATAGGCAGAGGGTGCAAAAGTTGTCTTAGCATACATGCAAAAATTTTTCAACTTTGTTTAATATCTTCCGGTGCCCCAAGACGCTTAAATATTTGCAAAAAACGATTTTTATGCAAATTTCAAATTAAAAATGTGTTAAAGAAACGATTTTACAGGGAGAAACGTAGAGGATAAGGTGAAGGAATGATAAAAATACCAACAAAAATTGGAAAAATATCGTAATAAAAAAAATATTGTGTCTGTTCGATATCGCATTTTGCAAGTGTACAAATTTCAATACATGTAAATGCCAAAAAGGATTGTTTATAAAAGATCAAAGATTAGGAAGTAAAATGGTTATTGGAGAAGTGGACATAATTGCGACTAAAAATAAGAGAAAAGGGAAAAAGAAAACAGATAGAAGACAAAAGAATAAAACGTAAAATAGTTAAAACTGATGCTGCTGCTCATGCTCAATCAATGGAGCTACTTGAGCTCAACACTATGTCTTTGTCCTTATATACAGATACGATGTAATTATCTTGAAATATCAATCATAAAATCGTTTAGATTTCCCTACCTTAGCAAGGGAATGTGGTCGATACGGAATTTCAGATAGAGCAGCTGCTTCATTTGCCAGTGCTGTTTCACAAGACATTGGAATTGTAAACGAAGGAGAGACTTTGCATGTGGTAGATCACAAAAAAATTCTTAGACAGCGTAAGAAGCTTTAAAATGTAATTGCAGAGTCTACTAAGTTAACAGTATATTTGTCTCTTTTAACCTTATTATATTTCAATGGGAGAAAAGACAGCACAAAAGTGCTAATTAAGAAGGACACAAAGTACTACCCAAAGACCAAAAAAGATGAGCATTATACTCTTGTAAATGAACCTAACTCTGTGTATATCGGACATGTCACTGCTGCAACAGGGGAGCTAAAGCCATAAAAGAATCAATACTCAATTTTTTTGTATCAAATAATATGCAATTAAATGAGCTAACAGTAATTGGATGCGATGGAACAAATGTTAATACTGGGCACAAGGGAGATATTGTTCGCTTGATGGAACTGGTCTCAATAGACCATTACAATGGTGAATTTGTTTGCTTCAAACAAATGAATTAATATCTCTCCGTCATCTACTAAATTCTTTGGATGGTACAACAACTGGTCCTAAAGAATTTTGCCAACCAATTGGTAAAGCAATCAAAACTTGCGAGGAGCTACCTGTAGCTCCGGACAGAGTTAGACGGAGGAATGGTCAAAATATCCAAGCTGTAGAAAGATGTTTTCGCTTAGTGTCTGAAGCGTCGTAAAGTGTATATGGAGAAGAGAAGAGACACGGCTTCATATTGAATAGGATATAATCAAGAAGTCTTATCAAGCATTATAATACAAAAAGGATCACATCCTTTAGAAATATGTAAATCTTCAAACTAATAGAATAAAAAAAAATCTATGATATAAGTTCACTTTTTATAAGTTTTGTGATTTATTGCTTTGACTATTAAATTTATATATATACTTCATGTATTATTATAAAATTATATTATTTATAAGTTTATACTTTAATACTCGAATAATCTGCAAATTTTTCAAATATTTTTCATTAATTCACAATTTTTAATAGATACTTGTAAAAATGTCAATTTTTAATTTTTTTTTTTTTGGGGGGGGGGCTTTCAGGCTACCAGATGATATGAATGAACTTTAATAATAATAAAAAAATGTAACCTAATATACCCAAAACAAAAATTTCTTACCCGGCACTAAAGAAAATTTTCAAAATATTTTTTTACAAATTTCCAAAAAAAAATGTCATTTTTAACTATTTTTGGGCCACTGGAAGATATGAATGGATTTCAATAAAAAAAATATATGTAAACTAATATACCTAAGACACAACTTTCCCACCCCATGCCAAAAATAATTTCAAAACAAAACAAATTGTAAATTTTCATAAAAAAATTCAATTTTTAACTATTTTTGAGGCGCTTGGGGCACCGGAAGGTATAAATAAATTTCAATAAAAAAATTATATAAACTAATATACTTAAGAAGCAACTCTCCCGCCCCCTGCCAAAAATAATTAAAAAAAATTTTTTTTTTCCCCTATACTTTTCGATCCACCCTAATGTCCATGCTAGCCCCATCTTTAAGGTGACATTCAATAGATAAACTTGTTTCAAGAGAAATTACTTCACTTTTTATTAGAATTCAGCTCTGGGAGTAAGAAACACCTCCTAGTGCAGGGGTGGAGAACCTTTTTGCACTGAAAGGCCTCGTTAAATTGTGGCAGTTGGGCAAAAGGCTGCATGAGCAGAATCTTAAGGGTTATTGTTCAGTAATTATCATATTACAGACAATTATATTATTTCAATGCACACTGTAAATAACTGGTAAGGCCACATGCAGCCTTAAGACTACGGGTTCCCCATCCCTGTCCTAGTGTATTCTCGCGCCAGGTTTGTTTGTTCATTTGAGTGAACATGTTAGGGGGAGGAGGATATTGCGCTATTTAAGTTTTGGTGACGGAACAAGTGAATTCTTTTCAAATGAAGATTTTTGCTGATTTATAAACTGGATAATAAAGTAAGTGAAAATCATGCAAATAGGTCATAATTCCGGTCATATTGTTACCATAGTCAGATGGTACACATATGTTTTTACAAAAACTATAGAGAAGCTTACAATTATAGCAACTATTATCAAAAATAATCGTGAAAGATGTCCTAAATATATTGGAACTAAAGAAAATACCCCACTGAGTTCTGTTTTCTCCCCCCCCTCTTCTATTTAAAAAAAAAAAAAAAAGGACAATGGGGAACTTCAGCATTTTTTAAAAATTTTTCTAATCGATTGAAAATGCTTCAAAATGAACAATAACATTTTAAAAAATTTCTAGGCAGTTTTTTTTATATATATTTGAAATCAAATCTCGCCTCTTGCATGATGCGGGAAAAATGACCCATTTTGGCACGAAGCGGGTCTGACGTCACACGTGCCCAAACAGGCAAAAGCTTCCATTCACTCACTGTACAGATTTTGCTTTTTTTCTCTATATTTTCCAACTACCGCATCAGATAAAATAATGTCGCAAAAATACAAGTATTGTATTGTTCCTAAATATGTTAATACAACTATAACGGAACCCAATGAGTAATTTATATATATTATATGTATTAAAATTGAAGAACAGTAATAAACAGCCTTGAACTAAATCCATTTTGTTATGAATATAAGTATTAGGCGAGATTTTAATTATCAATTTTAAAGCAAATAGTTAAATTTAATTAGTTTTTTTCCTTCTATTTTATTACATGGAATTTATATTTTATCCCTTTGAGGGACGGATTACAGAGGCTGTCCCAACTTCTTTAAGATTAAAAAAACTTTCTCTTGCTATTTTACTGTTTATATTATTTCCATGGGTATATAAATGTTTAATTTTTTTTTAAATTACAGTGCCATTCAAAATAATCAGAATATTTTAAATATAAGTTTAAATTCACGATTTTTTTGATGATGAAAACCGTTTTCATTTGTAGTGCAAGATAGAAAATAATTCACAGAATTTTTGATGCAAAATAAATCATTCAGATTCAAGTGAATATATTCAAATCAAAATCAGTCTTCAAAAAGTCAATTTAATTATCAATTATTGCAAGTGAAAAAAGATAAAATTTATCTCGCTGCACACCCAGGGATTGTCTATTTGTACATGATAGTCCTTAAATTCCTGGATTAGTCGCATTCAGTTGTGTTTGAATATTATTATAAATTTATATAAGTTATTTTTAACGGAATTTTTATATTAATTACTATTAACTAATATCTTAAAATTAATACTTGTATGAAGGAAATAAATTATATTCTTCATAGCAGAGTAAAATAAAACTAATTTTTCAAAGGCACACATGTATTTAAAAAAAACATGCCATACCTGAATTTATTTTGAGCAGAACTTCCGAGATAAGTATATTCCTGGGTTTTTTGTTTTGATTTGGTTAATTTTTTTTTGGTAGGTATATGAAATTTCACAGACCATACAAAATCAGGTTCTAAGCTTTTCATTCTTTCTTGTGCGTCAGAAATCGCGGCATCTCCTCGGAATGTGGGAAGGCACCTCTTTATCCCTGCCTAACGGGTAGCTTTGAAAACCTATATGTTTTTCTAAGGCGAAGTCTATTGTGGTACATAGAGCTTTGCTCTGGTTACTGAATATATTCAAGGGAGGTTATTAACAGCTTTTCTAAAGAGATAATTTAAGAGCCGGCGTATTGTGTCCAGTTTCTTTGCCATCATTCCTTGGCAAATTATCCGATTTACCCTTACAAAACCAATATCCATTATGAAATTAAACGTTGAATAGTAGAAAAGTCAAAAACTTCACTTCTAAAATGTTAGCTAGTATAAACGCCTTGAATCAAAACATGGTACGAAAGTAACGAAAGAGAAGTATGCAAAGGAAGGCATGTGTGACGTCAAAATCGACTCGGCAAAGACCAAGAGTGCGTTTCGGATTGCATCATCATTCCTGCTGTTTCGGTGCATCTTCTGTCCTCAATATTAAAATAAATTTTTATGTAAAATTTCACTTGCATATTTGAAATTAGAATTATTTTTTCTATAAATACGGATTGCTTTCACATGTTTTTAAAAAATGCTGAATTTCCCATTGTTCCTTTTACGTTTAAGGAAATTAGAAGCATTATTTTGCTATCCACATAACGATGATCAAATTGATGAAATTACTGGATACTTCAGAAAACTTTACATAATCTCCATAGAGGCAATTGATGTCTAGTACAAAATGGTAGTACCATATTCAACATTTAAAATTTCAAATCAATGGTCAATGGTAATAATTTTTTTTTCACTTTTGAAATTGTTACCTTTTATTATCACTTGTTGCTCCTTTCTAAAAAAAAGAACTCCTATAGAATTTGGGAGAAAAAAAAATCACACATATTAAAAAATTGACATGATCCGACGCTTGCAAATCAAAAAAAGGAAGGCTACTGAAAACCATAATAAAAGTTTAACAAACAATTTTGAGGATCAAATCCAAAGGAACAAAATATTTCATACACATGTTGTCATTAGTGCAATCTTAAGAAGTGTAGAAAAGCAAAACCCTTTTATAAAAAAATGTTGAAAACATCGGGAGTAACACCTCCCTTCGTGTCTTTATATTACTTAATCCTTGTAGCATGCATTCTCCCAGGTTAATGTAATTTTTGTTTTAACATCTATTTGACTTTCAGATACGATTTCATGATTTGAACAGGTCCGATTCAACGTTAAAGTATACTACCTCATAACATCCAAGACAACACTAGGAAGTTTTTAAAAAAGAGGATGTATAGATTTGTTTAACATTTAATAAACTTAACTCGCCAAATGAAGCTTATTCTGGGAGACAGAAATAACAGATTTTTCCTCATCAACCTTGCTTGCTATTTGATGACCAACCAGACATTCTATTAACTCCTGGAGTCAATTTCTGCTCCTATGATACATATCAAATCTACTGTACTAATTATGTGAATGCGGGAGCAATTATTTGAATTTCAGAATTGAAATGATACTTATCTAGATAAACTTTTAAAAAATGGTACCAAATATTCAGAGTATATTAAAAGTAATATTTTTACATAAAAACAGTTAAGTTGTATATTAATGTTACTATAAAAGATCTGCATTTATAAAGAAATAGTTTTTTCCTGTTATATCCTGGAATTTGATATAAAAAAGGAGTTAAAATGGACAGTTATTGTTTTGTACTTTGCTTTTAAAAGTTGAACTTGGAATTAACTTTTTACTAAAGATCAAATCAACTTAATCACTGAAGGCACATAAACATTTAAATTAAACTAATGCAATAAGTAGTATTTATCTTCAGAGTGTTATTACTTAAAATCTGTTTCAGCTTACTCCAAAAGATATGATTAGTCATTCATTCTTAAAATATCTACTAGCTGTTCTATAGTCAATGTCAGCTTAAGTGAACAACATGGGAAAAACTGCACAATGCATGATTCTGTTTAATTAATTAAGCACAGAGTATATCCCAATACATTTAATGATTGATATCCTGCATGATAAAAATTATATAATGAAAGTTGATTAATATTGAAATTATATATTGAAAATTATATAATGAATCAATCATAAAATGCTTAGTTACATGCATTTATTGGTATGGTCTCCGAGGCTTCTACGTATTGTCAACTAAATATTTCACTGACCATAGTTTATCAGTTATCTAGAATTTTATTTCATTACTAGCTTAATTGTGTAGTTGTTAAGAAATTTTATAATAAACTAAAAAATATTATAAATAAATGCATTTATGAGACATTTTCTACAAAATGATCAATGATGTATTGTTTGACTTTTAAGATTTCTTGTTTATCAGATGATCAGTTATTGTTGTAGTCAGTGTTATTTTTTACTAGCCGGCTTCGGCGACCAGCCTGTTTGCCGTGAATATGATTTTAGTTGAATCTTGCATCATTTTAGATTCATGGTTCTCTGAACAACATAATTTTAAACTTCAGATTGTGGTAGATATTTAACCCATGTTCTATTAGTGACCTTGTACCTGTTCTATTCATTGTCTATATAAATGTCCCTAATGGAATCAAATAACTGTAACCCCCAACTCCATGTTGTCGGCACTATCTACACTTTCTTATTCCTCTTGTAAAATATGCATCTGATTTCAATATTAAAATGATGCAGCACATTTTATAGTCATAGGCACATTAGCTGCATTAAAATATGTTGAAAAAAAGAATAAAAACATAGCAACCTTACTGCTTCAGCTTACGTTTCTTAATATATGCACAGTAATATCCCGGAGAGCTTTGTTTACAGATTTAACAAAAACTTTGATGAAATAAAATATGAAAGCAAAATGTACTGGGATATTATCTCCGATTACCTACATTTCTGATGAAAGAAATTCGGGCCAAATTTTATCTATCTAGCTATTTAAGTTTTTGAATTCACATGAAAGCCGACAGACTTCCTGTAGACGGATTTTGTCCAAAATTTGATAGAATTCTACAAATTATGTGCAAAGATCACATCCCAAATTTTCGTCCCTGCAGCTCTAATAGTTTTCAAGTTATTGCGTTTACAGACATAATTCCAAAATTGTGTTTTTCTGACTCAGGGAGGTCTAAAAATGAGGAGATTCGTTAAAATACTGTGTTTGAATTTTTTGACGATTACAATACTTTCTCTTTGTATACGAGAAAGTAAAACAGCATTCTATTGCATAAGCTCTTTGAGTCTGAAGGGTTACTTGCACAGAAATAATACAAGGTGTATATATTTAAAAATAACTTAAATTACCTATTAAAATATTTGTTATTAATTACAAATTAATAATAAATAACAATATTAATAAATTAATAGCAGTATTCAACCTATTAATTACGAAATAACATAATTTTCGCACCTTCTAACACACAAATACTACAAACCAAGTTATTTTTATTTACTTATATTTAAAAGAGAAAAATGAGCTAAGTTTACCATTACTTTAAGCTTTTTTCGGGGCAAGAAATACAAAATATAACCAGCTGAAAGAAGATGAGGCTAAAAATAAAACAAATGACCTGTGGAATAAAAGATTAGAAAAAAAAAAGAATATCCTACACCTTAAAAACCTCCGGCTACTCTAGGACAACTATGCATCCAAGTTCTCTCTGATTATTAGAAAGTAATAGTCGGGAAAGCTGAATAACACAATCGTCTGAAGCATACATGATCACGCAATTATATTATAGCACAGAAAAAAATATCTTTAATTACAAATAGTAAGTCGCATTCCCATTGTTTCAACACCTCTCTAATAACTTGATACAAAATAAAGGATTAAAATAATCTGATAATTATAAATCATATCACTGCTAAGAAAATAAAAAAAAAATATCTCATAACGCAGGCAACTTCAGGGTATCTACCGCATCTGATTGTTCAATGACAAATTAAAGTAACAGAGACCCACATTGCACCACAACCTCACATCTTATTTAAAGCTCAAAAAGTCAAATGGAGAGACTCCGTACACAAAAGCAGTCACGTAACTGAAACA
>BGPR01035322.1:0-16028 GCA_013235015.1 Araneus ventricosus | reverse complement strand
GCCATATTTAGATTTAAAATAAAAATCAGTTTCTGGAATATTATCAATTTCTATATTAAAATAAATGTATTTATGGTCGCTATGGGTCTCAGTGTCAAGGACCCCCCAATTTTTAACATAATTTGCAATAGATGAGCTGATAAGTGTGAGATCGGAGAACCCCACGTTTATAGTGGATTGAAATGTAGGACCATATTCAGATATGTTGCAAACGTGCAGGTTGCTGGAGGTTATGAACTCCATAAATTTTCTACCTCTATAATTGTCGGAGTCATAGCCCCAGCTACTCGATCTACAGTTAAAATCACCAATTAACAAATTAAGACCACCCCATTCATTTAATAAATCTTCAATATCATCGTTGGGTGGAAAATGCATCGAAAATGGAAGCCCAAATTTTCGCCGCGACAGGACTCGGACCTGCGATCTTCTGATTCGAAGTCAGACGCCTTATCCATAGGGCCACGCGGAAACCTCGCGTAAAATTTCGTGTTTCACACTAAATTCAAATGAAAGACACTTTAATAAACTATTAATTGTCGGGAACGCATCGGAGAAGGGCACCCTACTTCTCGGCCGCGACAGGACTCGAACCTGCAAACTTCTGATTCGAAGTGAGACACCTTAACCATTGGGCAACGCGGACACCTGAAGGAAACACTCGTTTTTCACACTAAATTCGAATGAAATGCACTCTAATAAAATATTAATAGTCGGGAATTCATCGAAAAAGAAAACCCCAATTATCGCCCGCGACAGGACTCGAACCTGCAATCTTCTGATTCGAAGTCCGACGCCCTATCCATTGGGCCTCGCGGACAACTGGTAGACGGTTCGTGTTTCACTCTAAATTCGAATGAAAGACACTTTAATAAAATTTTAATAATCATAAATGCATCGGAAAAGGAGGTTCCCACCTCGTCCGCGACAGGAACTGAACCCGCAATCTTCTTGATTCAGAAGTCAGACGTCTTTGACCCATTGGCCAATGCGATTCTACGGAAAATTAAAGTTTAACACTAAATTCAAAATGAAAGACACTTTCATAAAATTTTAATAATCTTAAATGTATCGTGGGAAAAAGGAAGCCAAATTTCTCGTCCGTGAGCCAGACTCGAACCTGCAATTCTGATTGTGCTCGTGACGCCTTATCCAGACAATAATGCGGAAACCGCAATGGAAAACACCGTTTTCAAGCACTAAATGTGAAATGAAAGGCAATTTTAATAAAATTTTTAATAATCTTAAATGTATCGAGAAGAAGCCCTCTCGTCCGCGACAGGACTCGAACCTCAGTAACTCTCTGATTCGAAGTCAGATCGCCGCCCTTATCCATTCGGTCAATGGACACATGGAAACACCTGTTTTCAGCTACACTGAAATTGAAATGAAATGCACTTTAATAAATTATTAATAGTCGGGAATGCATCATCAAAATGGAAGTTTCCAAATTTTCGGCCGTGACAGGACCTGGAACCTTGCAATCTCTGATCTGAAGTCAGACGACTTATCCATTGGGCCATTAATGGACAACTGTGGCTTGTTCGTGTTTCACTACAAATCTGAAACTGAAAGACAATTTAATAAAATATTAATAGTCAATGCATCGGAAAGGGGAAGCCCCATTTCTCGTCCGCTTATTGCGGACCTCGAACCCACCTTCTGATTCGAAGTCAGACGCCTTATCCATTACTATCGCGGACAATCTGAAGGAAAATTTATCTATTTTCACACTAAATTGGAAATGAAATGCACCTATCAAAATACATAGTCGGGAATCTATCGAAAAAAAGAAAACCCCAATTATCGTCCATGACAGACTCGAACCTGCAACCTTCTGACCCGGAAGTCAGACGCTCATCCGATTGGGCCAATGCTAGACACCCCTGTACTTGGAATAATTCGTGTTTCACCTTAAATTCAAATGAAAAGACAATTCTTAATAAAATATTAACAATCTTAAAATGTACTCGGAAAAGGAAGCCCCATTTCCTCAGTCCGGGTGTATAGGACCAAAACCTGCAATCTTCTTGACTTGAAGTCAAACGCTCATCCATTGGGCCACGGACAAATTCTCACGAAACACCGTTTTCACACTAAATTGAAATTGAAAGACAATTTAATAAAATATTACTAGTCTGGAATTCTCTAGAAAGGAAACCCAATTATCGTCCGGCAGGGAGTCGAACCTCCGTAAATCTTCTGATCTGAAGTCAGACGCCTTATCCATTGGGCCACGCGGACACTGCAATGGAAACACCTGCTTTTCTGCCACCAAATGTGCGAATAAATGAAAGACACTTTACAAAATATTACAATCTTAAATGTATCGGAAAAGAATTTCCATTTCTCGTCCGGCATAGGACTCTGGAACCTGCAATCTTCTGATACGAAGTCAGACACTTATCCACAATGTCGACAACTCTTGGGCTTTGTTCGTGTTTCAGCACTCAAATTGAAATTAAGACAATTTAATAAAAAATATTAATAGCTCTGGAATGTACTGGTGCAAGCAGCTCCCCCCATTTCTCGTTTAGTAATAGACCCAACCCGCAATCTTCCTGGATTCAATGCCCTTATCCATAGGGCCAATGCGGACACCTGAAAGAAACATTCGTTTTCTGGCACTAAATCGAAATGAAATGCAACTCTAAATAAAATACAATAGTCGGGAATTCACGTTAAAGGAAACCCACTTATCGTCCAAGTGATTAAAATTAAACCTGCAATCTCTGATCTGGAAGTCAGACGCCCATCCATTGGGCCACGCGGAGTTCCTCAGAAACACTCAGTTTTAATCTAAATCTTGATCAGAAATGCACTTAATAAAACATTAGTCGGAATGTACCTGAAAAATGGAAGCCCAATTCTTCGTCATGACAGGACCTGAACCTGCAATCTTCTTGATCTGAATGGACGATCGTATCCATTGGGCCACTGACAACTCGTGGGCTTGTTCCAGGTTTCACAATAAATCGAAATGAAAGACAAATTTAATAGAATACAATTGTCGGAATGCATCGAAAAGGAAGTTCCATTTCTCGTCCCTCGATAGACCTGAACCCTGCAATCTCTGATTCGAAGTCGGAATGCCCATCCATTGGCCAATGCGACACTTCACGGAAATCTGTGTTTAACATCAAATTCAAATGAAAGACACTTTAAAAAAAATTTTCACAATCTTAAATGCATCGGAAAAAGGAAGCCCCATTTCGTCCGCGACAGGACTCGAACCCTGCAATTTTCTGATCTTCAGACGCCTTATCCATTGGGCCACGCGGAAAGTCCGCACGGAAAACACCTGTTTTCAAAATGAAATGATGAAAGGTACCCTAATAAAAATTTTAATAATCTTAAATGTATCGGAAAAAAAGAAGCCCCCCTTCACAAGTGACAGACCCGAACCAAATTTTCTCATCTGAAGTCGACGCCCATCCATTCGGCCAATGGACACCCCATGGAAACACCTCGTTTTTCACATCTTCAAATCTGATGAATGAAATGCACTTAACAAATTATTACTAGTCGGGACCATCGAAAATGGAAGCCTAAATTTCAATGCGACAAAACCTCGAACCTGCAATCTTCTGATCTGGAAGTCAGGATGACTTTATCCACAATTACTACTCGTGGGTTTGCTCCGTGTTTCACAAATTGGAAATGAAAGACAATTAATAAAATATTGTTAGTCGGAATGCATCGGAAAAGCCCCATTTCTCGTCCTCATATTAAAACGGAACCTGCAATCTTCTGATTCGAAGTCAGACGACTTATCCACAATACGGACAACTTTGTGGGCTTGTTCGTGTTTCACACTCAAATTCGGAAATGAAAGACAATTCTAATAAAAAATATTAATAGTCAGGACTGCATCGGAAAAGGGAAGCACCCATTTCTCGTTAGTGTTGTGGACCTTCCGGAACTCAGCCTTGACTTAAAGTCAGACGCCTTATCCAGGCATAGCTGCGGACACTCACGGAAAATTCCTGTGTTTCAGCTTCACTCAAATTCAAAACTGAAATGACACTCTAATAAAATATTAATAGTCTAATGTCATGATAAAGGAAGCCCCATTCTAACGCAGACAGAGTCGAACCCGGAATCTTCTGGATCTCGAGTCAGACGCCCATCCATGGACAATGGACACCGTTCATCGGAAACACTGTTTTAACACTAAATCGAATGAAGACAGCCTTTATAAAATTCATGATCAATGGGTATCGGAAAAGGAAGCCCCATTTCGTCCGCGACAGGATCTCGAACCTGCAATCATTTCTGATCGAAGTCAGACGCTCCATTTCGTCTAAAATCGCGACACCCAATGGAAACACCTGTTTTCACTAAATTCGGAATGAAATGCACCTAATGAAATATTAGTCGGGAATGCATCGAGAAAGGACCAGTCTAATGCCGCGACAGGACTACGGAACCTGCAATCTCTCTGATTCGAAGTCTAATCGTACTTATCCATTGACACACTGAAATGACAACTCTCGTATTTTTCACCAAATGTGTAAATAAACACTCTGATAGAAGATTTAATAGAATATTACTAGTCGGAATCTATCGTGAAAAGAACCCCATTTCGTCCGCGACAGGACCTTCGAACCTGCAATCTCTGATCGAAGTCAGACGTCTCATCCATTGGACCATTGCGACACTCCGTGGCGTGTTACCACACTAAATTCGAACGAAAGACACTTAATAAAATTTTAATAATCTTAATGCTATCAGGAAAAGGAAGCCCCATTTCTGTCCGCGAGCCAGGACTCGAACCTCGTCCTTCTTGATCAAAGTCTGGACGCTAATCCATTGGGCCACGTCGAAACGCACGGAAACACTCCGTTTTCCAAGAACTAAATCGAATGAAATGGCACCTAAAAAATAATTTAATATCTAATCATCGAAATAAGGAACCCCCACTTCCGTCCGCGACAGGACTCGAACCCGCAATTTCCTAGATCTAGTCAGACGCCTATCCATTGCGGCCTGCGGACACCCACATGAAACACTCTGGCTTTCTTTTCGTCTAATTAAATGTGAAATGAAATGCACTCTAATAAAATTATTAATTGAGTGGAATGCATCGAAAAATGGAAGCCTAAATTGTCGCTCGCGAGACTCGAACCTGCAATCTTCTGATCTGGAAGTCAGACGACTTTATCATTGGGCCAACGGACAACTGTGGTTGTTCCGTGTTTCACAAAATTGAATGAAAGACAATTATTAAAAAAATAGTCGGGAATCGCATCGGGAAAGGAAGTCTCCATTTCTCGTCCGCGACAGGACTCTGAACTGCAACTTGTTCGATCAGACGCCTTCATCCATTGGGCCACGCGGAACACCTGAAGGAAGATCTGTTCTTCAGCCACTAAATGATCGCATTTAATAAAAATTAATTAGTCGGAATTCATCGAAAAAGAAAACCCCAATTATCGTCCGCGACAGGCTCGAACCCGTCGAATCTTCTGATCAGTCAAGTCTTATCCATTCGCATAGAAAATTCAGTACAATCAAGAAGATATTAATCAAATTTCGGAAAGCCCATTTCCAGTGGAGTGAAAATGAGTCAATCATCATTACCGGAACTCGATGGTTTGTCTGTTTTCACATAAATTCGAATGAGACAATTTAATAAATATATTAGAATGGGAAATGTATCAGGTGAAAGGTCTCCCATTTCGTAGTGAAGGATCCTGTACCTGCAATCTTTCTGACGAAAGTCAGACGCCTTATCAATGGGCCACGCGGACACCCCTTTTGGAAACATTTGTTTTCACTACCAAATTCAATGAAAGTACACTAATAAAATATTAATAGTCTTAAATGTATCGACAAAAAGAAGCCCATTTCGTCCGCGACAGGACTCGAACCGTCAATCTTCTGATTCGAGTCAGACGCCTTATCCATTCATGCGGCGGACACCTCACGGAAACATTCGTGTTTCACACTAAATTGAATGACAATAATAATAAAATATTAATAAATGCATCGGAAAAGGAAACCCATTTCTCGTCCGCGACAGGGACCTGAACTCCAAATCTTCTGATTCGAAGTCAGAACGCTCCTATCCATTGGGCACGCGGACTACCTTCTGGAAACACCTTTTCTCACACTCAAATTGAAATGAAAGAAAATTTAATAAAATATTAATAGTCTGGAATCTGAAAAGGAAACCCACCCATCATGACAGGACTCGAAAACTCCGAATCTTCTGATTCGAAGTCAGACGCCTCATCCATTTGGGCCACGTGGACACTTTGCAGAAAACAATCTCGTTTTCTACACTAAATTCGAAATGAAATGCACTCTAATAAATTACATAGTCGGGAATAATGCATCGAAAAGGAAACCCTAATTTCGTCCGCGACAGGACCTGCCTCGCAATCTTCTGATTAAGTCAGACGATTATCCATTGGGGCAGCCACGACAACTTCCGTGGGTTTGATTCGTGTTTCACACAAATTCGAATGAAAGACAATTTAATAAAAATATTGATATTCAAATGCATCGGAAAGGAAGTCCATTTCTCGTCCGCGACAGGACCTCGGAACCTGCAATCTTCTGATTCAAGTCAGACGCTCTTATCCATTGGGCCACGGACACCTCACTTGAAACCAATTGTTTTCACACTAAATTCAAATGAAAAAGACACTTTAATAAAATATTAATAATCTTAAATGTTGGAAAAAGAAGCCCCATTTCTGTCCAGCGACAGGACTCGAACTGCAATCTCTGATTCGAAGTCAGACGCCATCCATTGGGCCACATGGACAATCTCCCAGGAAAAATTCGTGTTTCCAACCAAATTCAAAATTAGTGAAAGACACTTTTAAATATAATACACACTTAAATGCATCGAAAAGAGGGCTCCCATTTCTCTCCAGGACAGGACCTGCGAACCTGCAATCTTCTTGATGAATGCCAAGACAGCGACTATCCAATTGGGCTATTGCGAACTCTCAGGATTTGTTTTACTACAATTAATCGAAGATAATGTAATCAAAGAGAATTTTGACTTATTACTGAGTTATTTCGCGAGCTTGGAACGAATCGACATAAGTGATCCTTATCGCGGAAATCTTAGGAAGTCTAATTCTTATATGACTGAAACCTCCAGCGAAATCTAATCTTGCTGGGAAGTGTTGGAATGCTGCCACGGCGACAACTGTGTATTTGTCTATTAATGCACTCAAATTGAAATTGAAAACATACAATTTATTAAAATAGTGGAATAATTATATCATTGAAAAGAGTTCTCATTCCTCGCGATCAGGGACTTCTGCGAAATTCTGACTTCAAAGTCGACGTTGAACTTTGTCTATTGGCCTACGCGGGATAACCCGACGGAAAACACCTCTTTACATATTAACTAAATTGGATGAAATCCCACTTTAATCAAAATATTAATAGTCGGGACATGGAAAGTGAACTCCCCTAAATTTTCATCCGACAGGACCATGAACCTGCAATCTTCTGATCGAGTCAGTAAGATCATCTTGACTGGGCACCACACGACAGACAACTCTAAGTTTGTTCGGTTCCACAATGTGAATGAAAGCACTTTTAATAAAATACCAATAGTCGGGAATTTCACGGAAATGAGCCAATTTCTCGGTCCGCGACAGGACTCGGAACTCTGCCTTTTCTGATTCTGAAGTCAGACGCCTTAATCCATTAGGCCAACGACAATCCGGAGGTAGTATCTGTTTTACACAAATTCGGGAATGGAAAGCACTAATAGACACTATTAATATTGGCGAAGCATCGAAAAGAAGACCTGCTTCTCGTCCGATGGTGACTTAAGGACTCGAACCCCTAATTCTGATTCGAAGTCAGACGCCCTATCCATTCGCCACGCGGAATCCCCATGGAACAGCCTCGCCACATCAAATTGAATGAAATGCACCCCTAATAAAAATATAGTCGTGCATCGAAAAGGAAACTTTCCAATTATCGGTCCGCGGACAGGACCGAACCTGCAATCTCTGATTCGAGTCAGACGCTTAATTCCATTCTAGCCGGCATGGACAATTGTTTGGAAATTCGTGTTACACAAATTCAAATGAAAGACACTTTAATAAAATTATTAATATCGGAAATGCATCGGGAAAAGGAAGCCCCATTTCCCGATCGCATGACAGGACCTGCAATCTGCATTTCTTGATCAAAAGTCGACGCTTTATCCATTGGGCCACGCGACACCTCAACGGAGAAGCATTCGTTTTTCACACTCAAATTCGAAATTGAAATGAAACATCAAAGTATACAAGTCGGAATTCTCGAGAAAGGAAACTCCCACTATCGTCCCATAGGACGATACTCCAATCTTCTGATTCGAAGTCAGGACGACTATCCATTCGGGCCGACGGACACCTGTGAGACACGTTGCTTCTGTCACCCACTAAATCGAATGAAGACACTTTGCAAATATTAATAGTCGGAATGCATCGGAAAAGAAGTCCTATATTTCTCGTCCGCGACAGGACTCGAATTCGCAAATCTTCTGATCGAAGTCAGATCGCCCATTCAATTAAATGGACCGTCAATGGAATTAATCTTGT
The DNA here is from genome assembly GCA_013235015.1 of Araneus ventricosus. Taxonomy (NCBI): domain Eukaryota; kingdom Metazoa; phylum Arthropoda; class Arachnida; order Araneae; family Araneidae; genus Araneus; species Araneus ventricosus. The sequence goes on along the minus strand of BGPR01035322.1, from coordinate 7,464 downwards.
CGTTTCACACTAAATCGTGATGACAATTTAATAAAAATATTAATAGTCTAATGCATGAAAAGAAGCTCCATTTCTCGTCCGGACAGGACTCGAACCTGCAATCTTCTGATTGGAAGTCAAACGCCTTATCCATTGGCCACGCGGACACCTAAGGAAACATTCGTTTTCACATAAATTGGAATGAAATGCATCTAATAAAATATTAATGTCGGAATTCTTGAGAAAGGAAACCCCAATTATCGTCCCATGACAGGACTCGAACCTGCAATCTTCGATTCGAGTCCATGTCTTATCCATTGGGGCCACGCGGACACCTAAGGAAACATTGCGTTTTTCACACTCAAATTGAAATGAGCACCTAAATATTAATAGTCGGGAATTCTCTGAGAAAGGAAAACCCACCATCGTCCGCGACAGACAGGACTCCCGAACCTGAATCTTCTGATTCGAAGTCAGACGCCTTATCCATTGGGCCACGCGGACAACCCAGGAAACACTGTTTTCACACTCAAATCTGAATGAAATGCAATTTCAATAAATTATTAATAGTCGGGAATGTACCGAAAATGGAAGCCTAAATTTTCGTCCGCGACAGGACGCGAACCTGCAATCTTCGATCTGGTCAGACGTCATGCATTGGGAACCACACGTCAACTCAGGGCTTGTTCGTGTTTCACATAAATTGAATGAGACAACTAATAAAATATTAATAGTCGAATGCACCGGGAAGGAAGCCCCATTTCGTTGCCGCTCTTGGTGACTCCGAACTTCACCCATTTAGAACTGGTCAGACGCCTATCCATTGGGCCACGCGACACCTCACGGAATAATCCTGTGTTATACACTCAAATTCAAAATGGAAGACACTTATAAAATATTAATAATCTTAAATGCATGGAGAAGAAGCCCATTTCTTCGTCCGACGACAGGACTTCGAATTCGCAAATCTTCTGATTCGAGTCAACGTATCCATTGGGCCACGCGACACACCTCGCGGAAAATCTTCGTGTTTCCCACTAAATTCAAATGAAAGACACTTTCAATGTTCTCCCATTTCTCGTCCTCAGTGACAGGACTCGGAATCGCGCTTGATACGAAGTCAGACGACTTTATTCATTGGGCCATAATGCGGACAACTCGTGGCTTGTTCGTGTTTCACACTAAATTGGAATGAAAAGCATACCTTCTAATAAAATATTAATAGTCAGGACTGCATCGGTGTTAAAGGATATTTTAAAGTTTTGATGAATATTCTTGATATTTTATTTTAAATAAGTATTAATAGTCGGAATTCACGTTAAAGGAAACTTATCGTCCATGGTGGACCTGAACCTGCACCTTCTGGATTCGAAGTCAGACGCCTTATCCATTGGGCCACGTGACATTTCACTCTAGAAAAATTGGGTGTTTAACACTCAAATTCAAATGAAAGACAATTTTACAAAATTTTAACAATTCTTAAAATGCAATGGAAAAGGAAGTTCTGTCCGGGCGACAGACTCGAAGGTACCTCTGACTGGAAGTCATCACCTATCCATTGGGCCAATGCGGGAACCGCACGGAAGTCAATTCGTTTTCTCACACTAAATGCGAAATGAAAGGCAATTTAATAAAAATTTTAATAATCTAAATGTATCGGAAAAGGAAGTCTCTTTCGTCCAGTGACAGGACTCGAACCTGCAACTTGATCTGAAGTCAGACGCCCATCCATTCGGCCAATGCGGACACCCCGCTGGAAACACCCCGTTTCCTTCTGCCATTCAAATTCGAATGAAATGCACTTCAATAAATTATTACTAGTCGGAATGTAATCGGAAGCCCAACTTTTCGGTCATGACAGGACTGAACCTGTAATCTTCTGATTCAGTCAGACGACTTATCCATCGGGGCCACGTGGACAACTGTGGGTTTGTCTGTGTTTTGCCACAAATTGAATGAAAGACAATTTAACAAAATATTAATAGTCAAATGCATCGCGAAGCCCCATTTCGTCCGCGACAGACCTCGAATCTTTGCAATTTTCTGATTCGAAGTCAGACGCTCATCCATTAAATACGCGGACACCTGAAGAAGTACCTGTTTTCAAGCACTAAATTGAAATGAAATGCACTCTAATAAAATATTATTAATGGGAATCTACTGGAAAAAGAAAACCCCCAATTATCGTCCGCGACAGGACTCGAAACCTGCAATCTTCTTGACGAAGTCAGACGACTTGATCCATTGGGGCCACTGACAACCTGTATTTGTTCGTATTTTACACAAATTGAATGAAAGACAATTTAATGGGAATATTAATAGTCGGGAATGCATCGGAAAAAGGAAGCCCCTAGCTTCTCGTCCGCGACAGGAATTGCACCTGCGTTTTGACTAAGTCGTGACGCCCTATCAATTGGGCCGCCACGCGGGACACTACTGGAATAATTCGTAAGCTCTCATTAAATTAAATCTCGTCGAAAGACACTTTAATAAAATATTAATAATCTTAAATGCATCGAAAAAGGAAGACTCATTTCTCGCCAGCGACAGGACTCGAACCTGCAATCTTCTGATTCGAAGTCCGACGCCCTATACATTGGCCACTCAGACAACTCGAAGATGGTTCGTGTTTCACACTAAATTCGAATGAAAGACACTTTAATAAAATATTAATAATCTTAAATGCATCGAAAAAGGAAGCCCCATCTCTCGTCCGCGACAAGACTCGAACCTGTAATCTTCTGATTCGAAGTCCGACGCCCTATCCATTGGGCCAGGCGGACACTTCACAGAAACACTCGTGTTTCACACAAAATGCGAATGAAAGACACTTTAATAAAATATTAAGAGTCGGGAATGAATCGAAAATGGAAGCCCAAACTTTCGCCGCGACAGGACTCGAAGATACAATCTTCTGATTCGAAGTCAGACGCCTTATCCATTGGGCCACGCGGACAACTCGTGGACTTGTTCTAATACCCACGACGGCCCAGCCTACCCAAAAAGGGTGTAAGGCAAAAAAGGCCGCCGGGGAAGCAAAGAAACCTCCAATGCGCGTCGGCCAACGACTAGACGCAGACCCCGGACCAGCCTTTATTTAGTCAAAGTGAAAATGTTACAAACATTGCCCATAGTGGCAGTAAAATATAAAAAGGGTGCTGGACACATAAAGAATAAAAAGGGTGCCGGACACACAAACTTAGTAAACGTAGTTACAAAAATAAAACGCCAATACATACTATGCTCAAACAGGAGCAGAAATTAAATACAAAAGGTGCCGGACACAATATATAACGTCGCAACATAATTGATAAAACGATACAAGCGTTGAGGTCTCAAGCGACCAACTCATCGGTCGCCACGAAAATATACAATTAAAGTGTTACAACAGATCAGCATAAGAATCCCGCAATGCAGACAATTAATAAATAAAATTACCATATATAAAAAGCAAATATAAAACACACAAAAGACAGACAAGACACACACACATCACACGAATCACAGCAAACACACACACACCAAGTCGTATAAAAAGTTAAAAGAGAATTCCAAATAGGTCATTTAAAAAGATCTAAACCCAAACCAGGAAACATCAGAGTGAAATCGACGACATCCGATTCGTTAAAAAGAGAACAGATAAAAGAGCAAAAAATGTAAAAGTCAATTAAGAAACACAATCCCAAATACAGGCTCGAAGGAGATGCCAACACACCCCAATTACCTACAACCAACCCCTGGAGAGAACGGAGGAACGAATCTAACCTCGTAAAAGTTAAAAAAAAAACAACGACACATAAACCGACTAGGGTCAAAAAAGATTTAAATAGGTCTCTATTAAAATATTTTAAAAATAAGATCACAAAATCTAACAAAAACAGACAAGTTTAAAAAGTTTAAAAGGTTTGCAGAATAAGCGTGGGATGGGAGAGCAGTAGACAATATATAAAAACCATTAAAAACAGTAAAATATTGCAATAAAATATTCAACAACAATACACAATACCACCCAGTATAAAGAGATGAGGAACAAAGAGTACATGCAAAATAATGCCCGAAATTGAAACGAAGTATAAAAAGTATATAAAAAGCATAAGACATCATAAAATACCACCAAGTGACCGACACAGTTAAAATGCAATAAAACAGGTCTAAAAGCAAGTGAAAGTCCACTTAAGTCAAGTAATTAAAATAGAGTCAAAAACATCAAATATTAAAAAAAAAGTACAAAGGATCTAAAAAAGTCAAAATATATAATTAACAAACAAAGCGACCCAACAACGAATATCTGAAGGATCAAGACCACTGCGGAGTTAAGTGTAACTGAGAATAGTGGAGTGGCCTTCACGCCTTGGGTGACCCTACCAGGAGTATACACTCCCGACGTACTTCACCCACTCCTCCCAGAAACACTCCCAATAAGGGAAAAACCCACAGTGGTAAATCAAATGTACATGCAAATACCACAAGAGTCGCAAGACAACAAAAAGATCCAAAAAGCCATTACAAAACGGACAAACACCAAATAAAAGGAAAAAGGTTTAAAAATCAACACATCTTTAAAAGATCGAAAAAACAAAAAAAGGGAAAATCACACAGCTTGGGTCAACGAATCGCACCCGTCCCCACTGATCATGAAGGATTCTTTAAGTTTATTAAGGTCCTGGGAATTATTACTGAGATTTTGGAACCAGGCCCTTTTGTGGGCGTCTGCGGGTTTAACTAAATGAAATTTTTGGGTGAGCGAGCAGCTAAAGGTATAGTGATCTGCATCGCCCACCTGCCCACAGACGCACAAAGGGGAGTCTAGAATTTTAAAGCGATATAAATAAAAAGGAAATGGTCCGTGTCCACTTAAGAAAAAGATTAAAAACTTGCTGTGAATTAAAAACTTCGGGCTTACGTGTTCGAGATATTCCCTGACTCTGGCTCCGGAGGTACAGTTGTATTGCCTCCAATAGTCGTTCCATTCTTTGATCATAAGTTTATTGAGTAACCTTTTAACACAGGAACGGGGAGCCGGGATAATTGTGTCAACCCCCGTGGTGGTCGCAAGTTTTGCCTGTTGGTCGGCCAATTCGTTCCCCTGGATTCCTACGTGGGCTTTGACCCAGGAGAGGCCGACCAAATGTTTAATTTTTACAAGATCTTCTTTTATGTTATTTACAAAAGAAGATCTGGCGCTGGCACTCTTGAAGGTGGATATTGAGGAGAGGCTGTCAGTATGAATATTGATGAATACATTTTTGCTGGCAGCCTAGTTGGCCGCGCAATGGATGGCGGCCAACTCTGCTTGAAAAACGGAATTGTGACTTTTAAGTTTGTAAAGGTGATTTTCAATGTTATTGTTTTCTTGGAAGATGCACACGGCGAATCCAGTCTCATCTTCGATCCTGGACCCGTCCGTGTACACCTCAAAATCTGCGTTGGAAATATTTTCGTTTAGGATAACAAATTTGCTGCTGGATGGAATATTTTTAATTGAGATATTTTTGTCCAGTTGTATGTTGCCCACGATGTCAGTATAAAGATTGGCGTGTCCAGACGAGATCCGAAACTTGATAAATTCGGTTTTGGCGACCACGTGCAAGGGGGGGATCCCAGCCAGGGTGTTTAGAACATTTGTTGATGTAGTTCTATAAGCCCGAGTAAATTTGAGTAAAAAGATTCGTTGTATCGAGTGGAGTCGATCAACTTGTTGTTTGGTGAGGGCCCCACCCCAGACACTAGCGCCATAGAGCAGGGCCTTTTCAATTACTGTGAAATACCAAAGCTTGATTAGATTTTTGTTGAGACTCCACTTAGTTTTGACAATACGGTTAAAATTACAAGTTAAAAACAATACTTTATTGTGTAGCGATAAAATGTGGTTGAACCATGTGAACTTGTTGTCTAGAACTATCAGCAGAATTTTTAAACTGTCGGAAATTTTTATGGAGTAACCATTTATTTTAAAAGTGGGTTTCCTGTTCAGGACCGTGGAGTTTCTTTTAGAATACTTCTATGAACTGATGCTTCGAACAACCAACGCCTGGCACTTCTCTGCAGAAAGTTTCAGCTTGAGGTCGGATAGGTTGAGGGCGATTTGTTCGAGGGCTGAGTTGGTATTACTTTCAAGATCTCTAGCCCTCCTACCACTGACCACAAGTGCCAGGTCGTCGGCAAAGGCTTGAGTATAAAAAGTAGTACTGTTATTGCATAACATAGTATTAATATAAATATTCCAAATAGCAGGTGCGACCACTGACCCCTGCGGACAACCCTTAAAACAATGTCTAGTGGTTTCACAAACGTCATTAATATATAAAACAGTTCGATCACACAGGTAGTAAAAAATAAAATTCCTATAAAAAGTAGGCAGGCCAATATCATTAAAAATTTTAAAAAGTACCGACCAGTTCATGTTGTCGAAGGCCGACTTAAGGTCTAATGAGACGAGGGCGAGGTGATCAGTATTCATTTTAAATTTCATTGTCTCAACTAAAGTATGGATGGCTAGATCACAGCTCCTGCCCTCACGGAATCCGTATTGATTGTCATGAATAATATTATGTTGATAAAGCCATCCGTTTAATTTAATTAAAAACAGCCTCTCGACAACTTTGCCTAAGGTAGGTAACAGGCAAACCGGTCGGTACGAATTACACAAGCCAGGGTATTTCCCGTCTTTTAGTAGGAAGAAGACCCTGGCGTTCCTCAAACATCTTGGAAAATAGTTAAGAATGAAACAGCGATTAAAAAGATCCAGCATAAAAATCTTATCAGCAATACAAACTGCTCTCCACATCCTATAATCGATTCTATCCAGGCCCGGAGCCTTCCCACCTTTCAGGTTACCAAAAGTAATTTCAAGATCTTCAATAGTGAGGGAGCTAATCGGGCCGACAATGGGATTAAAAACAAAGTTGTCATCTGGAGATTTGCCCTGGAAGAAAAAGTCCTTGATATGGGTGATTCTGTCCACAATAGAATTGTTGGGGTTATTATTGGAGCTGACCCCAATAGAATTTTCACAAGTGCCCTTGTTAAAAACAAGTTTGAACAGGGACCCATATCGATCGTTATAATTGACACAGAAATCCTCCCAGGCCTACCTTTTAGTTTTCAATAAAAGTTTTTTAAAAACTGCCCGCTCCCTCCTATAGGCATTACCCGAGCTCTGGATTAAGTCAAAATTCGAGTTTTCGGCTTTGTGTTTACGATAGATCTTAAAAAGCTTATTGACTTTATTTCTAGTTAAACGGAGGTCTTCATTCCAGAAACTGAACTTTTTCGCAAGTTTTTTAGGCTTTTTCTTTAAAGTCTTAAAGGCACCCTTCTGCACCATTGAGGTAAATTCATTAAATAAATCATTCAAATGTACAGTATTATTTGCAAGCTTAAGTTTTTCCCTCAATGGGCCAAGGTGCCTTTTAATATACTTCATAAATTTGTTTTGGCCATATTTAGATTTAAAATAAAAATCAGTTTCTGGAATATTATCAA
>BGPR01035321.1:1276-16028 GCA_013235015.1 Araneus ventricosus | reverse complement strand
CTAGTGCAAGACAAAACTCCTTATCTCCCGGTGGTGTTTTCTGAGAGAGTCGAAAAGTGCAGGCCGGCCCTTTATGTGAATGAGTCATTGTAACTTTGTACAGCCAATGTGGCAGGTGTAGTCCGCTTATGAAGAGCGATGATATTTCTGGAGGCATCAACAATAAGATAAGTACTTCATACCCTCTTTATGTGTTTTTCATTCGAATTGTCAAGATTTTCAGCTTAAGAGTTTAGTAGTCGGAACGATTTTGTGACCGCGTTAGAATTCAGTATATATATTTTGGTGCGAAATGCAAGTGTAATTCGATAATAAATTCTAGCATGTAATTGGTGATAATTTGATATAACTAGTGAATTCACGTGAATAGTAAATTGTGTAATGTTAAATTGATAAAGTTCTAATGTTTTTGTTTATCTGTTTATATTTGTGTGGGCCCATTTCAGCATAATTCTAATCTTGTGTTTAGTGATTTTATGTTTAATACCTTTTTGTGTATAGCCAGGAAATTTTGATTTAATTAAATGTATTATTTAGTAAATAAAGGAATTATTTAGTATTTACGTGCCTTTGCAGTTCATTTGTGTGTTTCACTGTCTAGCCATCTTACCAGCTTGTGAGTTTGGAATTAGAAATTACCTGTTAGTGTTATTGCGGGATAAAAATGGGTCATTAATTTAATGTATTTACTTCCTAATTTCACTGATATTCTTAAATCCACTATACAAGATGCCCAGATCATGATAAATATCCCCCCCATCATATTTCATATTAAAAGGTGGTGTAAATGCACTAATGTTTTGTCTTTATGTCCCCAGAGCATCTTTCCCCCCCCCTCCAGTCTCTATGCCACTGTCATCAGCCTCCTTTTGGTATCATCAGTCACGTCAGCTCAGGAAGAGAATATTCCTTATAATTACTATTGTGCTTTAAGGTAGCCTTTTTGTTTTGTTATTTGTGTGAAGTCATGCAAGTAATTGACAACAAGTTGTAAAACATATATATAAAGACATGAACTTTCTAAAATGATATATGCGATGAATGTGTCTGAAGCAGCAGAGGCATGGATGTATTGTCCTTTTTTTTTTTCATAGTTCTTTTAAATACTCTCAAGTTATTGACAATAATAAACATTTTTAAAATGGACTATATTTGGATTCAACAACTCTGCTTTTTAACAATCCTCAAAGCACATTTTTGAAAAAGCATGAATTTTTACAAAAGGTATGCTGTGATTTCAATTAAAAATATATTTTGTATTGAAACTGTAAAACGGAGTAAAAAACTTTTCTCAAAGGAGCTTCAAAGTTCTTTTCTATTTTAAGTAACGGAATAAAAATCAAATTTAAAAGCTTTTTAACAACATTTTTTTTCTAAGGCTGATTTTTACTTTCTCGTATATGAAGTATACAAAGAGAAAGTAATGTAATCGTCAAAAAAATCGAACTCGAGATTTTGACGAATCTCCACATTTTAGACCTCCCCGAGTCCAAAACACACATTTTTGGAATTATGTCTGTTTGTGAACACGATAGCTCAAGAACTATTAGAGCTACAGGGATGAAATTTGGTATGTGGTCTTTACACATAATTTGTAGGTTTCTATCAAATTTTTCTATGGGAAGTCTGTCTGTCCGCATTGAACTGAACAATATAACTGAAAAACTTGAATAGCTAGATGGATAAAATTTGGTACACAGTTTCATTTATCATGAATGTAGGTCTATATCAAATTTTGGACCATATCCATCGAAGAGTTGATTGTCTGTCAGTCTGTATAATCGCATATTTTTATATATAATCATAATAACTTCTTAACAAAATTTCTTAGATAAACGAAATGTGGTATGTGGCTTTCTTACCTTAATTGTTGATTTGAGTCAATTGGTAAAAAAAAGGCGTTCAAATTACATAATAAATTTTTCTAATCCGATTTTCCATGTTTTTGCGTACTAGTAGAAATTTCTGTGCATGCGGAAGCTATTGAGTGAATTACGTCACTTTGTCCTTGAGTCGGCAAGAGTGGAATCGGTATGCATCTCTTTGAATTTTATTCTTTACCTAAATATTTTACAATCACTATAATCTACAATGAAAAACCTTCTGATAGCCATTGGATTCTGGGTTACAGTAAGTTCGAATTTTTTTATCCATGCGGGGGGAGGGGAAACAGTACCTTTTTGGGGAAGTATACGAGAAAGTTTAGGGGAGATTCGTTCTTTTTGAATTAAAAATGGCATGCGGTTTCTGATGAGTGCGCCATTTTAGTTCCTTTCCATTTTGAATAATTTCTAATTAAAGAGTTCTAAGTATTAGAGAATCTTTGGTTTTTTTTATTCTATAGTTTTTGTTGTATTATCTTTAAAAAATTTCTGTTGAAGCAATTACTTTTTGCTGCTGCGTTTGCACGCAAAAACGTTTATTGTTTTCGTTATTATTATTGTTTACTTTTTGTTTCTTTTAATTTATTTTCCTTTTAATTTAAATTTCTATTATTTATTAAGTTTTGAAAAAATATTTCAGTAATACTATATTAACCCTTTACGGCGCAGTGTGCCAGCTGATGGCACGCCTAATTTCACTCGCTTCTCAACTGTTAAATTCAACTATAAATGGAAAATAATAGGTTTAGGATAGGGCTATTAGTACTTCTTTTAGAGCAGCTTATGAAATTTCGTTTCAGAATAGGAATTATTAGAGATAAAATTTGGGAAAATTCCTTAACTCGGAAATAAGAAATTTTTTCAGTTCTGGACGTTTGCAATTTTAGCAAATTAACTCAAAAATTTTCCGCCAATATTCTTGAAGTTTTAATTTATGATTTTCTGTAATATTCAACAATATTTTTTGAGGGTATAAAGGTGGCTGTATGCAAGGGGATTCTTATATGAGGGAGGTGACCCCAAAGGGAAACGACCCCCCTCGGAATGAAGTAAGTTTTAAAAAAATGTAGATTCTATGTCTAGACAATAAACTAAACCCATTCATGGTGTTTTTTCATCATGTTTCAAAAAATTTAATGCCTTGCCCTGTAAAAGATTAAGAAGCATTGCAACTGTTTTTATCACTGTACTCTAGATTTAGACAGATATTGGAAGATAAAGGACCACTCACAGCCTAAGAGTTTCTCTCACCCCTCCTCTCCTCTTGCGAATTATAAATGTGGTTACTAATCAACAGAATGAAGTCTTTCGTCCGGTTGCTCGGTGACATCGCGTATTGTTACAAAAATTTAACTTCCAGATACCTTCTGTAATTTAGATTAATATTGTGAGTTTTATAATAAGAGAAAATAAATGAAAAAACATAGTTCAACTCATATTGGGCCCTATTTACCATGAATAAAAATAAAACACTCTTGAAAATAAGAAAAACCTATTTTTCCTTATAATGAGCCAGAGGACCCTTCTTTGTGTCCCTGCCAGGGAATTTTGCCCCTCACCTCTCGGCGGGCCCGGTGATATATGGTATGCAATATACCTAATCCAAACTCAGAGACGTCGTAGCAAATTTGAGTGCAGTGTGCTAGAGTTATTTGGCACTCCATCAGAACAGTAATTAGGAATTTGAGCGTCTATGGCCCCAAAAAAATACCTACCTAATAAAATAATTGAGGAGGAAAAAAAGTGACCTGTTATTTGATCGACGCCTTAAAATGTGTAAGATCAATGCCTTTTCATATTTATAATTATAATTAAATAAATTTTTGGTTCAAAAGTGAAATAAAATCTGTATAGTAAATTTGTAGGCACTCTTGGGTCAATGATGCCCAGCTAGCTCATTGGATAAGACGACTCTGTTTAGACTACTCAATGAAGTAGATAATGAAAGAGGGGGACGGAAATACGTATAGTGCGAGTGTTGTATACCTAAAATAGCAGCTATTGAAAACCATATAGCTGCTTATGATTAAGAAATAAGAAGTTACTTAAGAAGTCAAGACAGGATGGGTTTAACTCTTAAATGTCCAAGATGTGGAACTTATTTGGTAAACAATAAATATGAGAGAAAACAATAAATGTGAAAACGAGTAAAATTTAGTTAACTTACAGTAGCTGGTTACATCAGCGGCAGTCACATGTAAATTCAAAGGTATTCTGCAATAAAGAAGGAATAAAATTACTACACTGTAAAAATATAATAAATATTTGAATAAGAAATAAATTAAACTTCAATTTTGAAAGCGAGTTGTGAAACAAATACCAAATCATTATATTTTAAAATAATTGGTAAAACCAGAGGACCAGTCCTCAGCCCCAACCACTGCACCGATTTCAACAATTTTTATTTCATACTAGCCGCCTTTGGCTACCTACTAGATCGCCGGAAATAAAATTTCAACTGAATCTCTTATACATAATTTTATATTCATGGTTTCCTTAACAAAGTAGTTTTAAACTTCAAATTGATTTAGACATTTAAAACGCATTCTTTTCGAAGCCTTCCAATTGTTCTGCTCCCTGTCTACACTAACGAAAAATACGCATTTGACTTCAATATTAAATTGGCTCAACAAATTTTACGTTCAGTAGCATGGTAATTGGCTTAAAACACTCTGATAAAAAGAATTAAAACATAGCAACAATAATCTTTCAGTTTAATGGATTATTTCATTATAAATTTACTATCTTGAGGACTTCCTTCACAGATTTCACAGAAAAATTGTTTAAATAAAAGAAGAAAGTAAATTTCAGTAATATATTTTCTAAGCTTTCAACAATGGAAGAGAAACACGCAATTAAATATTAAATTAGAGAAAAAAATCGTATGACAACTTAATTAAATCATTGAAAAGATATATTTTTAAATTTTCAGATGGCGTAAAAATGATTTTTGTGCTGTAATATTTTCGATGTTATTAACGAAAAATGTCGAAATTTAGCTTAAATCTTAATTAATTAAAATTTAAAAAAAAAAAACACGGCTCTGAGGTGCACATTCCCAAACTCCAAATTTAAATGTATTTTTATTTTATTTGTGCCAAATTTGGTTGTTCTAGGTTTAGAGGTCTGTCCTGTAGACCGCCAAAACACACACGTTCTGCTTTATTATTAGTAGAGATAAAAACTTGCGATCCTTTAGTTATGTCATCAATTGTAAGCCGGACACCCGCCAACGCAAAATAAAATCTTGGCAGAGTCCCTCAGCCTCCACAACCACCATTCATTTCGCCAAGTTGCAATTAATATTATGGGCGAACAGCTGGTCGTTGAAGGCGGCTAGTTAAGATTAAAAACCACCAAAAGGCGGCTAGTCCATTAGGGCTGTAGTCCCCCTGAAATTATTTTAAAAGCTTGTATATTCGTTTTTATTCTAATTGGCTTACTTTCCCACTTTAAGAGTTCAATGATAATTGGAAATGGTAAAAAATTAATAAAAAACGTAAACGGAGAACGAGAGAGAGACAGAAAAGAGCTACAGAGTTTTGGCTGCTACAACCCCTCATCTTTTAGCTTCTCTTCGACAGGAGCTAAAATTCTGCTCGTTGTAATGCCGATATCTTTCTGGATACTAATGATATTGAACTGAATTTTTTTATATAAGTTGCCCTATATGTCTGGCTTTAAAGTTGTGAAAGAAAAATTACACTATGTTTCGCGCATGCGCAGTAAAACACTATTTACTAAAATTGCTTATAATTCCTGTAATATTCAACAATTCTTTTCCAAAGTTTTACACAAATGCCTCTCTAACATATTCTCATCTTTTCTGTGAGTTTCGTATAATATAACAGAAAACTCTGCATGTTATAAGCAAAAAAACAGGTGGGAAAATTTGAGATTTTTTAAAGAAAACCTTTATATCTTCCCAAATATTTGCGCTGAGTTTACAAAAATTCCTGTAAATATTATGCGCATTAATCATTACCATTTCTGAAAGTTTCATCTTGTTATCAATATTCTGTGAAGCGGGGTGGGCCAAAAACGTTTTTGTCTTCATCAGTTTGTAGACAGTCCCCTAACAGCCCTCAGGACCGAATCTTCAACGTAAAATGTGAGTTATTGTCTATTCTTTACATTTCCTAAGTTTAAAGGCAGTCGGTTAAACCATTCCGGAGAAATTCTAAAAAATGTGAAAATCTGCAAGTGTCCGGATACTTTTGGGCATATAGTGTAGCTCTCACTACAGGACAGAAATTCAGCGATTTGAAAGAGGAAAATAAAAAAACTTCTTTGTAATTTGGCAGTGCTCCGCCGGAACGGAGCACCGCGAATAAATATTAATATACTTTCTTGTGGGGACCACAATCAAGCACCCTTAGATCGGAGCTATTGAACACATAGACAACTCTATGATCACGATTCACAGCACAGGACCGCTGACCTTCCATGCGGCCGTTCAGCGTATGGCCAAGACCTGGTTCTCGCCGTAGTCTCTCAATCAAAGCTCCGTACCTCCGACTATATAGCTTGCCTAAGGCTCGCAAATAAGGCCGGATCTCCGAGCGATCGAAAGACAGTGCAAGGACAGTGACAACCTGCTTGTGGGTAGTCATGATGCTCTAGCCCAACGAGAAAGGATGCATTGAGCTTTGTTGGAAACTTTATGTCACAAAAAAAATGAATTCTTAGACTGGTGGGAATTGAAAAGTTCCAAATCACTTCGTCTTCACCACTGAATCGTTATATGTTTTATAGCAACATAGCGTAAGGATTGATTTGCTTTATTAGCGGTTCCAAGATACGTCATACATGATAACAAACATCCAATCAACAAAATTTCAATTAAATATTTCATAATCGTATGACTTTTAGAAAGAAAGCACTGAAATAAGTCGGCGGGTTCTTTCCCATCCGTTATCAATATGCACTGTTATTCCATTTGTTAACATTTAGTGTATGGATGCCTGTCTTATTTAATGAATGGAATAAGAGAAAATGTCGATGTAAAAGCGAGAATAATGCATTTGATTCAATATCGAATGTTTTATCGTTGTTTAAAGCTTAAAATGTAGTTAGTTCACTTACAGTCCGCTCCGTGTCGCTTCTAACAGGGAAATTCTATTTCAAATCTGTGGTGCAAAATTGTCAAAACAAAATGAGGAAAAAAATAAGCAACAGTTTCAATTAGATAAAAAGTTTATGAAAAAAAATTCAAAAACAATAAACAATCTAATTTTAAGATACTAATGAGCACAAAACTAAGTCACTACTCCAGTAATTTCTATATATAAGCAATGTCTCGTGAATTTTTTGCTAAACTTGAGGCATTGTCAGAATTTTAACTCTCCCAGTAGTTGCATCCGGGGAACGTAGTTTTTCCAAACTAAAATAAACAGAACTATTTTCGAACAATATCATCTCAAACAAGATTGTCAGACTTCAAGCATCTAGGAATTGGGTATGCACTGAGTAGCAGTTTAGATGTTTTTAATTAATTGTGGTACCCTCTTCTGATTCCTCGAGTACCTGTAAAAAAAAAATGTCTGAACTATACTCTTGTTAACTGTTAAGTGAAAAGTTATTATGTGTCAATTACTGAGTTACACTAGTGTAGATTATAGTAAAAGATTACGACTAGCAAAATGTATGATATCCGAAAAACTATAAAATACCTTCCAGAAGTACACCATCCCTTTTGCAAGAGGCAAGATTAAGCTTTCTCTACAAAGTGATTAAAAAAGGATTATCTAAGCAAGGAGACGAGATAGCGCACACGAAACCAAGCAAGTTTCGTGACAGTTGGCTGTGTCAGAGATGAAAACTACAGACGGTAGAGGGCGCTTAATGTTGAACGCAAGAGAGGAGCAAAAAAACAAAAACAATAATTTAACGATTTTTTCATTATATTTGTGAAGGTTGTCTTGTGTTTGTAACTCCTAGGGAATATGTAGAGGTCTCGTGGCCAGTCAACAATATGCGCCCTCTAGCGTTTGCAGGGTCAAAGGTGCAGAAAACTACAAAAAATTACGAAACTTGCCTAGTATGGAGTCTAGGTAATAATATGAGTGGCACCCGTTGCATGTGTAAAAGGCACACATGGCTTGCTATTTTTGTCCCCCAATGGCCAAAATCATAATGAACCGTAAAAATAGTGACACCGGAATGGCATCCGGAAGATAATATGATTTCTTTTATCTCAGCCGTCATCAAATGGCTTAACAAGCGTAAATGGCGCCAAGGGTACTTATTATTTTTATTCCTCATTATTATATTTTGCTTTAAAAATGGCATAAACACATTAATGTTTTGACTCCATAGCAACCCCCCTCCCCCCACTTTACCTCTCGTCAAAACACCATCGCGTACGCAAGATTCTTCCCATTCGACATAGGCCAGAGATATGATGGCAGCTGATTTGAATGTACCACGAGACGAATACAATATCGCAATCAAAGGTTATTACCAAAACACACAAAAGATAATTATTTTTGGCTATTTAACCCTTTCGAGCATAATGAAATAAATTTATGCGCTTGCATTATTCGCACTCGTTTTGAAAGTATTAAAGAAAACGAACTTTCTCCTTAGTGCGGAATTTCCCCTGAAAACATTTTATACAGTTGCTGTACAATGAATTGTTTTAACCCTTTATTTACTGAATTTACCTACTAGCAACTTTTTAATTTTGTTTTTTAATCAATAGATAATTTTTGTATGTAGAATAACCATGGGAATGAGGAAAACACTTTTTTAATTAATTAAAATTACTTAATTAATTTAATTAATAATTGAAAAATTTTACTTTCTGCCTTCAGCTGCCATTTACTGCTTGTTATTGAAACTCCATTCTCCGTGTTCTTGTGAATACTGTCAGGAAAAACGGCCATATTGCGAAGGTATGAACGTGATTAAAGCAGTACTTTAAAGTACCGTCAGTAGATAAAGGGTTAAAGTAAATGTTTTGTTCGGGACTGAAAAAATAAAAGCTTACCATCCAAATACGGAACGAGAAACAGACGTAGTTTGTTGACGTAGACGTCTTTTGCGCAATATATAAACAAAGCTTCTAACACATTAAATTAGGAAATATATCAATAGCATACAGCTAAAAGGGACAAAGTCAGTGTCGTGTTGTTGTTGTTTTAAAATATCTGTCTGTCGATAAACATATCGTAACTACCCGATTCGACTGCATTTGTCAGTCTAAAAGAATTATTCACAATACTCAAATATGTAAACATTAATTAAAATTAAACATTTTTAAACAGCCTATCTCCGAAAAACGAACTTCGATCAAAGAAAACAATGTATCAAGAGAATGCGAACTTAAAGATAATCTCAAAATATCCAAGCATTTACCTTAAAGATTTCTAAAATTGAAATAAAAAGTAGTTTCTAATCTTCATAATAACATAGGAAAGTGTTTTCTATATATATGAAAATTCTCAATTTCATTGTTCAACAACTAAACTGAAATTTGGGCTAGGAAACATTAGGAAACATGCTAAAGCATTTAATGGCAGCGATATAGCGGGAAGAAACGAGTTAGTAAATAGTAACAGTAAAACTAAATATGCTCTTAGCTTCAGACCTAAAAAGGATAGATAAAAAGGATAGACGCTATGGTCTTTCATTTCCCTTTTCAGACTGAAAATAAAAGGTTAGTAGCAAAATATGATGTAATGCACCTTATTCAAAAATATAGGGGACAGGTAGATTTAAATCTCAGCCATTTAAATCTATTATACATAGCTGCCAGTGGGATTTAAATTAGATTCAGAAGAACGAAGATGTTTGTAAATTATCTTTCTTCTCTTGATAATTTTGTTACGTAGATACGCAGAAAAGAATCTTTTTGTTTTCCCCCTCAGATTTTAGAGCGACACTTATATTTAATATTTTCTGGTAAAATAAATAACTACAATATGAACAGAATATACAAACAGAGAGCAGCGCCCTCTACAGATGAATTCATGATGATTTAAATGATTTCATGCTACCTTTTATTTTTTACAAAGGAGCTAATTTATATGAGCAATAGACTAAAGATAGTGCTAAAATAGACTGAAGGCATGTCTTGGAAGACATGGTTTTATCCAATTTTCTTTAGACTTGAAAACACCCGTTCTTTACATTTATGATGGGCACAAAAGTTATGGAACAGTAAAAAAGGCCATGCATAATTGCACTATAATTTTTGCATAATTGCACTCTAAAAGATTTGACATGAGCTGTTCTTACAACCATATAACCACCTGTTTTATCTATACATAAAGTGGCCATACAGAATTCAAGAGAAAAAAGAAAACAAGTTCAAAAACAATAATGAAGGTTTTGCTGAAGAAATTAGTAATAAAACAACTACAAAAAGAAAGAGATGCATGAAAACAGTTTAGAAACATGCAAAGAAAAACTGGATAAAAAGCAGAAAATGTCTTATTCAGTCAAGTGAATCCACAATTGCAGATAATCAATTATAACAGTATTTCTGTGAGATGTTGGCAAAATATAAAGGGGGATCATTCAAAGGGCTTAGTGGACAGGTTTTTGATAAAATAGAAGATTTTCTGACTATAAAATATCTAAAACTTCAGACTATTACACCTTTCCTGAAAATCATAACATGGTTGGAATTGAAGAGTCAGATATCCTTCAAACTCTTGATAAGCCAACTTTTGATCCTAGGTTATTAAAAATATATAATTTGAACAAATAAACTGATTTTCTTTTAAAGTTGAAACTACATTGAGTTTTGTTACATGTTTAAAAAAAACTTTGCTTACTCATAATACGTTTTTATGCTAATTTTTTAATTATGACCACTTTGCCCCATGTGCTATGTGTGTAAAGTGGTCATAAAAACATGACAAATAGAAGTTGTCATAAAATTGTTAAAATCAATCATTTTTCCCTCCAAATTTTATTGCAATGTGTTCTTCAAACATGCAATGTAAAATAACAACCAAAGAATTTTAAGTATTTTAACAAATTCTTATATTTATAATCCACCTAAGTTAAAAAAATGTGGATTTTATGACCACTTTAACACACCTGATCCTACAGATCACATAAATAAAAGTTGCATTTAATTTTGTAAAACAGTACGATATAAATATGTCATATGATGCATAATATAATTATCTCCTGCATACGCGCGCCAGTTGGAAGTTTCTTGTTGATGCACGAGTAATTGGTATCAATTGCAACAGAGTATTTCTTCAGGTGCTTCAATGAACCTTGTTTGCGATACACTGCCACATAACGACGAAAATAAGTTATATACTTTATGAAGTTGATAATAAAAGTTTTAATGAAAGAAGAAACTGAAAAATATGATGATGACTATAGTCAATTACAAAGTGAAAACTTGGAAGATGATAACGAGCCAAGTATTTTGCGATTCCTTGAATGAATTTATTTTCGTTTCGTTGCTTCTATAAATTTAAATTTGATTTACAAAATTTTAATTACTATGTATATCATATCGGTCAAATAACTGAACCCCAAAAAAGCTACTGTCAAAAAATCGCGAATACTGAAATATCCGTGATGAGTAAAACGCATTCACGGATATTAAACGTGCATTTAAATAACGGTTGAAATAAAGCATGCAAGAACTTTGGAATCTTTTACTGTAAATGTCGTTTCTCATGAGAAGTAGACTACCTACAGAAAAGCAACTCAGAGTTTTTTCGCTATTCGAAGACTTCATCGGTAAGCGGACACGTCTAATACTTTCACGAACTTTCAAAAAAGGAGATGAGAAAGTGGATGAACCTACTTTTCCAGTTTATTATACATTTTAATTAATAATAATTTTATATTATACCTTTAGCCACCCCCACCCCCCAGCGGCGTTTCTATTTCGTTTCAAATTTTAAAATATTCTTCGTAACAGAACTGCAGCGCTAATCAACTCAATGTCAGGACTGGGGATATAGTTCCCACTACAGGACAGAAATTCAGCGATTTGAAAGAGGCGAAATAAAAAAACTTCTTTGTAATTTGGCAGTGCTCCGCCGGAACGGAGCACCGCGAATAAATATTAATAGACCTTCTTGTGAGGACCGCAATCAAGCACCCTTAGCTCGGAGCTATTGAACGCATAGACAACTCTATGATCACGATTCACAGCACACGATCGCTGACCTACCATGCGGCCGTTCAGCGTATGGCCAAGACCAGGTTCTCGCCGTAGTCTCTCAATCAAAGCTCCGTACCTCCGACTATATAGACCTCTGGGATTCATATAGTCAGTTTGGCGCTCGCAATAAATAACGATCTCCGAGCGATCAAAAGACAATTCAAGACCATTGCACTGCGATGATACCAGTGTGGCCAGCTAAAATGTTATGCTGAGAGATATAGCTCAAAAGAATCTGACTGTACGCAACTCCATCATGCACGATTTGTTAACAGTTTAAGATTGCTTTGCTTTATTCGCAGTTCAAGATACTTCATACATAATAGTACATTCTATATTTTACATAATAGTGCAATAGTACCTCAAGGCCATACCAGTGTCTAATACTTCATTCAGCCAACCCTCTTTTAAACTTGGATGTGTTAATATTTGGGCACTGTTGCTGTGCTTTTTATAAATAATGCATTTGATTCAATATCAGATGTTTTATCGTTGTTTAAAGTCTTAAAATGTAGTTAGTTCTACAGTCCGCCTTGTCGCCTAACAGGGAAATTCTATTTTAAGGAATAAGAACACTTGTGATGTACGAATACATTCGTGTATGATATAAAGGGTGACTAAATTATTGGACACATTTCAAAATTATAAAAAAATAATAATGTTAACATTGTAATTTTTTTTTTAACAGAGAGTAAATAAAGATTTTTGACAGATAGGTGACCTACCATTAGCGTTTTAAAATTACATCGTCAACCCACTCAGACCTCGCTTCATTCACGACAAACGAGCGAACGAAGATCAAGTTCGTATTTCAGAGGATTTTAGAAGATTACAGGGGCTAATGTTATTTCATAAGCAGTGTAATTTTGAATTAAAAATTTAATCATTTCCAAAGATTATAAGGATTGTATGAAGTGTATTAAAAATAAACTATTTTATAATAAATTGAAAATTATTTATGCTAACTCTTTTGAGAGGGGACGAAGAATATGCTTAGCCCTAGGGCGTAGAAATGTCTAAATCCAGCCGTGTGTGTGTGCACATAAAAACAGACTGAGAAGTCGAGAAACGATTACTTGTGCTTTACTCACAACTTAATCCGTTAACATCCAAATTAATTAAAAGTATAGATTTCAATAATTTTGTATTAAATTATGCTTAAAAGACTAAGATTAAGTTAACAATGAAATAAAATTAAATTTGGAGGAAAAATTGGGGGAGAAGGCCTTTTTTATATTTTTAGAAAAAAAATGTAATCTCAAAAACTACGAAAGATTAAAAAAAAAAAAGCATGCTATTGTAGAGAATTTTACGCTCTTTAGTTTGTTAAATCCTATGTAATTTGAAAATTAAATAGCTTTCGAGATATCCGAGAAAAACCACAAAGGGGCGAATCCCAGTGGCACCACGAGCTCTTCCCCCCCCCTCCTCCCCAGGACCAGATACTTTTAGCATGCTGAACAAGAATCCCTCACGAACATGTGTATCAATTTTCAAAACTATAGGATTTAATGTGTGTGTGTTTTTTTTTTCCCAAACCACTCGTCGCGATGACTGGGCAATCGCGTAGCAGACCGAAACTTCTTGCTTTTTTCTTCCCCCCAGAGCTCGCATCGAACATAAATAAATAAAACTGTTGATCAAAAAATTCCAAAAACTGTGGGCCAAAACTTTTATACGAAAGATTTTTGCATAATATAACATAAAAAATGTAAGAAAATCTATAAAAAATAATTTAAAAAAAAAAACACTTTTTTTACATAAATATTAAAGATTACTGAAATAGGGTTAATTTGCATAATACAATAAAACCAACATTAACCCGAACTCGGGTTATTCGAAATGCCTTTAAATCGCAATACTATACAGGAGAATTTTGATACATTCTAATTAAAAAACCGTTTTGTTATTATTATTTGCTGATATTCGATAACTACCATCTTCCTTCAACCACCTCTAATTTCGAACAGCTAAGACGGTAAGAACAGGAAGTACCCAATTTTACCACTGGTGTCGCTATAAGCAATCTCTAAAGTCGCTAATATGTGTTACATTTATCATACTGCTGTTGTACACGCCTGTGAATGAAACTAGGCAATGGAATTTATAATAAAAATTTAATATTTTCATTTCAGATTCATGAAACAGTAATAATGAGGGATAAGAAAATGAAACACAAAATCTTCAAGAAACACGGTAATAAAGCATGAAGACCGCAGGTAGGGTAAAAAAAAATCACGGCTTGGAAAAATGATCTAAGACTCCATTGAAGGTAAAATCAAAACTGCCGATTTAAAACACGTATTGTCTAGTTAACATTTTCACTTTTACTCCTTCTAAATAAACAAGTTTAATAAGCGTTATTAAAATAATCCCTTTCAAAAACCACACCCACCCGTGGACTAATTTTTGTAGAACTCGTCTTAGTTCTTTTTTGTTGTTGTTGCTTTTTTTACGACTTTCCTCTTAGTCGTAGAACCACGAGAGTTCCTTACCTTCCTCTTCGATATCTGTCAGCAATCTGACAAATTTTAATATTTCTAGAGAATTAGATAGAATAAATACATTTAGGAAAATAAAATATCTTATTTCCCCAAAGTGATCGCTGTACAAGCCTAGCAAATTTCTAAAACTTAAGTATCAGTCATAGAAATAATATCACGCTGTTACATTTCATTATAATGTTTTAAATTGGTTCGCGGATTGGACATAATACGCTTTTCAC
>BGPR01035320.1:5309-16028 GCA_013235015.1 Araneus ventricosus | reverse complement strand
AGATGATTGGTGTTGTTAATGTTCTTTAGGGTTTTTTTAATGGATTAAGGTGCCTTTTGATATAGTTAATAAATTTGTTTTGTCCGTATTTGGATTTAAAATAGAAATCAATTTCTGGAATATCTTCTAATTCTAATTTAAAGTAAATATATTTGTGGTCACTGTGGGACTCAACATCCAGGACCCCCCCAATTTTTTATATAGTTGACTACGGGTAAGCTCAATAGAGTCAAGTCGGGGAACCCCACATTCGTTGTTGATTGGAATGTAGGGCCATATTCTGTAATATTACAAATGTGTAAGTTGCTGGCGGCTATGAATTCAGTCAGTTTTCTACCTCTGAAGTTATCTGAGTCATAGCCCCAGCTTCTGGATTTGCAGTTAAAATCACCAACTAAAAGATTCAAACTATTATAAAAGTTAAAATCCCTTAGTTCTCCTATTAAATCTTCTATGTTGTCATGAGGTGGAAAGTAGCAATTAAAAATGTTAAAGAGCATGTTATTAAAATGAAGTTCAACAGCCACTGTATGGGTGGTGTTGAACTTATAGAATACATTAAGATTTTTGTTTAAAATATAAGTAATGGCCCTTTTGTCTCGAGAAGAGAAAGTCTTACAACCAAAGTTTGATTTGGGAGGCTCACCATTGATTAAATACGGGTCCTGGATTGCAATAAAATCTAGTTCCAAGTCCCGAGCGACCTGAAAGACTCCAGAGTGTGCTGCTTTACAGTGATTAAAGTTAATTTGTATCCCGCGTATGGTGTTAAAACCCATAGTCGGTCCTTTTTATTATTAATTCCCTCTGTCTGAGAAAGCTTTTACACCTCTTGTCGAGGCAGCTGTGGCTGATGCCAAAATCAGTATTCAATCGCGCATTGGATTGAATGCAATTAATACAGTTGAAGCCCCTACATCTGTGTCTAGTGTTTCCAACTATCGTCTCTCCGCATCTGTCGCATTTTGGTTCTCCGGTGTTGTCGCAAACCTTGGTTGTGTGGCCGAATCCAAAACATTGTTTGCATTGTTTTACAACAATAAATTCGGATGTGCGAAGCTTAACCCATTGGAAATAAAGTCCCCCTTTGTCTCTAATTTCAATAAATTTTTTGGGGTTTACTGAAATTACCCAGTGATTATTACTCTTATCTCTGGCCGGGATCTTGAACTCAACCTGGAAATGGGGTTTGTTGTTCTCATCCGCCAGGAAAAGGTTTTTAGAGAGTAAACCCTCTTTTAAAATATCCATCTCTATCTCTTTATCGACGTTATACAATATAATCTGGGGAGTCCTCCTGGGGGGAATAAACATTTCAAATATGTCTTCTAGTTTTTCCTTATCATAACTCAACAATAATTGCTTAATGAGCTTGGATTCAGCCTCATCTGCAGTAACAATTTTAACGCCACCCCCATGTAACTTAGTCACACCTCTCACTCTAATAACCGAATTATTCTCCTTGAGAATCCCCAGAAAAAGGGCTCTATTCCTATTAAAATCCTTATGAATGTCTGTTTTAGGCTGAATCAGAAGTACCCCTTCTGGTTCCTGAGGAAGGCCAGGGGTAAATGTCAAAGGAATGGAGCGGTAACTAGGTGCCCCCGGAAGTTGTGCAACTTGGGCAAAGGTCCTAGTTGTTTTAACCTCCTTTTTTACCTCCTCAACAAGTTTGGTGTTGCACACTTCCAATTTGTCGTGAAAGTCCCGGCAAGCAATTTCTCTCTCGGATTGTAAAAGAATAGGGAATTCCTCTTTGAATGACTGTAATAACCCCTGTGCATACGAGTCCTGCCTAGCAGTAACTTCGTTAAAAGCCTGATTAATAGTGCCTGAAATTTCCTCAGTTATTTCTAATTTAGCTCTTAAATCAGCGTTTTCCTTCTGTAGTGTCCACATTTTAGCTTTATTTAGGATTGCGTCATCATTAGTCAAGACTCCTTTTAGATCGTAGATGTTAGAGTTTAATTCTTTAATCTTTTTACTTAAATCTTTGATTATGGAAAGGAAATAGCCAATGTATTCCCCAGCCAGTTGATTCCTTAATGTCTTACTGTATTGAGTCTTGGCCGAAATCAGACCATCCGAGTATTCATCTAGTTTCAGTAATTTCTCCTTAATCATTACATCAATCCCATCTACAAAATCATTTTCATTAAACTTAGAAATTAATTCCTTTAATTCATCATTGAGTGTCTTTGCAGGGGGTGGCTTCTTGGAGGGTTTGGGAGGCATGGCTCTTGCACCCTCAAAAGAGGTACGACAAGACCACCAAAATAAAAATAAAAATTATCTACCACACCCAAAGGAAAAAAAGGGGGGAAAAAAGAAAAAAAAAAGTTTCTCAGTGGAAATACGAAAGTACAAGTATGTGTAAGTGCAGTATGTAAGAGAAAATCAAATCATCAATTCCCAAAAAAATAATTTAAAAAAAAACACAAAAAACAGCATAAGAAAAAAAATTTAAAAACAAGATCCCTTTTAAAGTATCATTAAAAAAAGGAGATCAGAACACTAGGGCATATAAAAATCAATTCACAGCAGAAACACACAAAGCCGAATAGAGTATAAGAAATCACAAAGCACCAGCATTAAATATATATATAGAAATGTATTAAAATATCAAAATATTCTTAAAAATATCATTAAAAACAAAAGATCAGAACACAAGATCGCATAAAAATCAGTTCACAGCAGAGACATAAAAAGCTAAGAAAAGAAAATTATAAAATATATATATATTTATATACAGAGCTGAGGCTCAAAAGAAAAAAAAAACACTCACCATGCGGAAAGATTTCAGAGTTGGAAGGAAGATCTTTCACGGTACAAAGTTCAACGCAGTCAGAGAGAGGCACAAACACATAATCTAGAAGGCTGTCTAAAGTTCATTGGGGTCGAGGAAACCAAGGGACCGGAAAAAGACCACACAGGAATCTAAGACGAATTTGGAGGTTTAACTGCAAGTGTCCACGATGTAATCCATATTAAGAGTTCCAGACAAGTCCAAAAAAAAATATGAAGAATCCAAGAGAAGTGCTGAATGTGGGTAAATAACAGTAGCCTTTTTCCACATCGGAGGGGGGAAAGTGAGGAATAGATGCAACGACTAGTCTCTACCTCTGCGAGGGCCAAATCGGGAACCCTTACGCCAGAAGAAAGGAATGGCCTTTGTGAACAACACTCTGGGTTCACCCCTTGGGTTCGTTGTCCGACAGCACGAACTCTTCCTCCCTGAAACGGGGAAGCGATGGCGTCAAATTACATCAGGCGTCGGCGGGAGGACCCTTAACGGTTCACAGTAGGGAAGAAACGTCCTCTCCCTACGCCTTGAGAAGCGCGGTCGAAAGCGAAGAGGGAAGGCCGAAATCCAATGCAGAAATGGAGAATTGAAACTTTCAAATAATATACACCCAAATCATCCAGTTGAAGGACAGGTTACATGAACGTACTGAGCATGAAGAGCTGCATCGAGAGAGGTATGACATAAGAATGAGGACAAGCGTGAAACGGTACAAAATTGGACTTATTGCGGAGCCCGAAGAACCACCAGCCGCACTGGAAAATGGCGCCTATCGATCTCCGCTGGTGTGGTGCGGAAGTTTGGAGAGGAGAGTGCCAGCTCGGGTATTGTCCTGATCATCTGAACGAGGCTCAAAATTACGCGGTAAGTACCAAAATAGCCCTGGAGTTGCTTCAAAAGGGGAAGTTAATAGAACTAAACTAAACTAAACCAAACTAAGCTGTGGGCAAGAAATATTTTTTGGACCATACTACCAGTCTCCATAAATTCAACCTTGAAACACAAATATCTGTTTAAATTATGAAATACAAAATACGAAGTGTGGCTGGAAAGTAACCGGATTGGTGCTTTAAAACTTGTTAAAAAGCTTGTTTAAAACTTGTTAAAGATGATAGATGGGAAGCTGCGTGCTTAGTGCGTTTAGCTGTCTCTTTAATTTTTACTTTCTCGTATACGAAGTACACAAAGAGGAAGTATTGTAATCGTCAAAAAATTCGAACTCGAGATTTTGATGGATCTCCACGTTTTAGACCTCTCCGAGTCCGAAAAACACAATTTTGGAATCATGTCTATCTGTCTGTGAACAGATAACTCGAAAACTATTAGAGCTACGGGGATGAAATTCGGTATGTGATTTTTACACATAATTTGTAAGTTTCTATCAAATTTTGGACAAATTCCGTCTACGGGAAGTCTGCCTGTCTGTATGTCCGCGGTCATGCGAACACTATAACTCAAAAACTTTAATAGCTAGATGGTTAAAATGTTGTACACAGTTTTATCATCATGAATGTAGGTCCGTATCAAATTTTGGGCCAAATCCGTCAAAGGGTTGACTGCCTGTCGGTCTGTATAATTTACTTTTGAAAAGAATCCGCTGTCTCCACGCGCATGCGTACTGGCAGCAATCTTTTGTGCACGCGAAAGGAACGGAATTTCATTATCATTACGGATGAGCGAATTACGTCAGTTTGTCCTTGAGCCGGTTTAAGAGCGTAAAATCGGTACGCATCTCTTTGAGTTTGATTCTTTACCCAGATATTTTTCAATCACTATAATGAAAAACCTTTTGATAGTCATTGGATTCTGGGTAACAGTAGGTTCGAATTCTTTTAGCCACGCGGGGGAAGGGGAAACGGCACCGTTTTGGGGAAGTATACGAGAAAGTTTAGGGGGTAACACTCCCGCTGGTTTGACAAAACGATTTTCAATACTTTTTTTTCTTTCAGAACATTGGTTGCCGTGCAGAATGCTTTAAATGTAATTGTAGGAAGGAAGTAAACTTTGAGATAAGAAATCATGGTTTCTTGTGAGCAAATTTTTGTTTTCAGACAAAAAACAAAGTCTCTTGAAAATAAAATTTACACCTCTACACTAACTATGCATCACTTTTAAGACTACTTTTATCATTTTAGCTGTTTAATCCAAGCATATCAAAGTTATAGCTCGGTAAAAAAAGCGTATAATCAAAACAGTATTATTATTTTTTTATTGCCCACGCCGACCCTGCTTACCCAAAGGGTGTAAAGCATATCAAGAGTAAGCGGGGAGAAAAATTCCGATACAAATATTAGCGTAATACAATACAATCTATATTACAATTATCCACAGATGTCCGTGACGGGGGCGGAGTTAAAAATAAACACGTCCCTTTGCCCTGCGTCATTAATCTGTCGCGCAAATCACAAAACAATTCAGACAGGGTTTTTTTAATATAAGTATGAAATACGCATATGAATTCTCGGAGATCTTTTTGTTGAATTATGAAGTAGCGGTTCATTTTTTGTTTGTTTGTTTACTTTGTGTAAGCTTTTTTTCCTCTGAATATTGGGAAACGTTATGAATACAGATCTGTTTATTAAATTATGGGATATTCAAAGTATCTGACGGTCGTTATTGCTAAAATTCGCCAATGTGCTTGTGATTTTGTATTACATCTATTGTGAGTGAATTTGTGATCTGTTCTGAGATATGGTAGGCGAAAAATTCCGATACAAATATTAGAGTAATACGATACAATCTACGTATGTTAGAGACGGGGGACGGATAAATAAACACGCCCCTTTACCCTGCGTCATTAATCTTATGCGCAAATCTCAAAATAACTCAGACAGGGTTTTTTTATGTAGATGTGGAATACGCACTTGAATTTGGCTACGCACCAAAGAGATTATGCTTCTTAAATGATTTAATATCAAATAGGAGTTATACTAGAATTGATTTATTTTTCAATTCTCGGAGATCTTTTTGTTGAATTATGAAGTGCCGGATCATTTTTGGTTGGTTTATTTTGTGTGTAAGCCTTTTTTTCTCTCTGAATGTTGGGAAATGTTAGGGGATTTTCAAGGTAGCGGACAGGCGTTATTGCTGAAGCTTGCCAATGTGCATATGATTTGTATTACATCTTTCATGAGATTTTCTGAGATACGGTTGGCGAGCTAAAAAGACGGGCACAAATCTTCTAGTATAATATAAGTATACAATACAAAAATTGTGTAATACA
Source organism: Araneus ventricosus (assembly GCA_013235015.1). Classification (NCBI taxonomy): domain Eukaryota; kingdom Metazoa; phylum Arthropoda; class Arachnida; order Araneae; family Araneidae; genus Araneus; species Araneus ventricosus. Next base: position 10,002 of record BGPR01035320.1, on the reverse strand, counting down.
ATACAAAACAATACAAATAATATAATGCAATGTAAGTAATACAATAGAAAATACAACAGTATTATTATAAAAGCTGTATAGTAGAATCATCTTCGCAGACATGCGCAGAAGGTAGTGGCAACAGGCGATAACGATTATGGTATCGATTCCCAAACACTAATAAAATTGTTTTAAAAAACTGTTTTTATTAAATTTATTATTTCTTTCAGGATGCCGCTGAAAAAACTGCGAGTGTAAAAGTACACATTCCTCTTCTATGTTAGTAATGACACTCTTTCGTTTTAACGGATAAATTATTTCTTCAGACTCCTTTATACTTTGTGTGTATATATATATATAAATCTCTTCTCTCGTACAAAACAATCTTTTTAGGTGTTTTCCTATACGCTCCTGTCTGGAGCGTGTGTCTTGATTAAAAGATACCGTCAAATACTGTTCTAAATATAGAAAGATTGCATTTTAGAATTTAAAATACCACGATGAATTTATTTGTTAAACGGTAAAAACCTACATTTATCATCTAAACTCTAAAACTTTCCGCCTTTTGCGCGAACTCAAAATGTAGTGCATGGTTTTTAAATAATTTTTCTATCATCAGACACCTAAATGAATTAGTTAGACGTTATAAAATAAACTAAAATCTGTAGCCTGAAAAATTTTAGCTTAGAGTTAAATATTGCTGTTTTCAGTCATTTTCTCCAAACATTTAGGCTCTTTTCGCGAACTGAAGATTAAAAGCATATCCTTTTTCCATATTTTTGCTTTGATTAACATGGTAATATACAACTTTTGCGCCTTATTAAAATTCGATACTCGAAAAAAAAATCGATTTTTTTTTTCAACGATTTTTTAAATATTGTTGGTTTTTGTCATTTTTTTTCCAAACTTTAAGCTCTTTGCGTGATTTTAATATTAAAAATATAATTTTTTTCATATTTTGCAATGATTAGCATGGTAATCGACAACTTTTGCGCTCCATTAGTATTCGATATCCAAAAAATTGAGTTTTTTCGAACCACCCTAGTGATCATTCGGTGAAACGCGGAAAGAATGGAGAAGACGTTCAGCTGCAGGTTTGTTTGATGTGAGCTCTGCTCAGTATATCACATCATGGTTAGAATAACTGCAATAGGCATGATTAACTGCGATTAAGGATTACAAAGTTAAATAACACGCAATGGTTATTTCAGTAATTAGATTTAGTAAAATACTAAACTCAATTTCTCACCAAAATTTTAGACCTTTTGCGTGGACTCAAAATGTTGCTCAAGGTTTTCAAATTTAATTTTGGTCATCAGGCAACTAAAATGAAGTTTAGACGCTACTAGAAACCGAAAACCGTAGCTTGCATAATTTTAGCCTAAAATTTTTTATTATTATTTTTCCAAACTTTAGGTCCTTTGCGCGAACTAGATTCAGCTTCTAATTTTTTTCAATATTTTACCGTTGATTAGCATGTTAATACATAATTTTTGAGCCCTATTAGACAACTACAACTGCTCCTGCAGCAATAAAATGCAAAGTCAGAAATCATCATAACATTTTAATGCTTTAAAAATTCAAAATGTAATATTAAATTAATATTTGTACAGATATGTTTTCCTGCTTTATTTTAGTTGTAGTTGACGTCGTTGGGGCAGCTTTTGCAGCTGTTTATTCGTTGACAGGTTGGATCGCTGATGGACTTCACCCTGCTTTCACTGGGAACCCGTTTATAGGAAAACATACAAATGTTGGAGGCTGTTTGTGCTGCTCTTGAAACGGAATTAGTGTATATGTAAGGAATAAGTAGATGTCCTGATTATTAGTCTTCAAAAGTACTTCGATTCTATTATACAGGGTGATTCAAAATTTTGCATGCAAACTTTTCGAAAACACAAAAACAATGCAGAAGCACATAAGCATCTATGACTAGAAACACCTGGAAAGCAAAAGGATACACGAAGATGCAGAAATGATAAACCAATAAAAGGTGGAAACTCTTTATGTATTTGGTGATACTTTATACTTTGATGGTTTCCAGTACTGTCCAAGTACAGTTTAACAACAATTGCGCAACCTTTCACAGCTATGTCAGGGCCCCATAGAGAGAAAAATACTCGTCGCGGCGGCCCCGGCTATGCCCGCTTCACAGTCCTTATGGAGGTAGGTTTCGGAGATGCTGATCTTTCTTGGTTTTTTACCTTTGTCACACAAAGGATTTAGATTTGACTATTCCCGCCGAAGAGCACAAATCTAATCGATTTAAATCTTTCGCAAAAAATTATTTACTTTTGAGAAAAACTTTTTAATCTAATTGGAATTCCAAGGCAGTTTTTCAATTCATTAAATGCAGATGAAAAATTAAATTTTTGAACTGAGGATAGGAATGGTTTAGAGGACACTTCTCAAAGTTTAGAGGACACTGCTCTAAGTTCTTACCTTTCACAGCAGTGGCGTATGGATTGGAAAATCTTTCAAAAGTTCGCAACAGAGACGGCACTGGGAGGTGCGGGGCACGATTGGGTATAATTTTAGCCAATATTTTTTCAAAATTTTTAAATTAATCTAAGGGTTTAGAGTGAAGAAAAAACCATCGCGTAAGTGTTCACACTTCGGCTTTCTTGTATACTAACAAAATATGGCTCCTTTTGTGCTTCGTAGTATAGTAGCGAAAACCGAGTATGTCTTTCTGGATGTTTAAAACAATCAACTAGAAAAATTAGAATAAATTTAAAAATAAAAATTTTAACTTAAACTTTAAACAAAAACAAAAAATTATTTATAAACAATAACATTTAGAGAATAAAATTTCGAAAATAAAATATAAACAATGTTTAAGTAGCGCGCAATTGCAGCAGCAAAACAGAGAACAATGGAAATCAATATCATACAAAGAAAGCCAAAAAACAAAGATAAACTCAGAGGAAATCGAAGAAAAAGGAATCCATTCTAGTCCACTTTTTTCAAGGGCTAAGGACTTTCTTCGAAATAATAATTGGGAAATATTTCTGTAAGAAGCTTGCATTACGCCAAACATATCTTTCTCTTAGCCCGAAATTTCCCAAACAAAAGACAAAGGAGATCTGTACATCAAAAAGCATTATTTCAAAAGAAAGAGGAAAAACAAAACACAAACATCAAAACGCTAATAAGGTTGATTTAAAAATATCAGCCATCTTTCTTTTTTAAAGTTAGCAATCATAAATATAAACTTACCCCATGCCCAGAGTAGAGAAAAAAGAGAAAAAAAAATGTCTTCACGTAATCTCAAACCCACGCTAACTTTCTTTTAAAAGGAGGTATTATCAAATTATAAAAGAAACACTAGTCCCATGGCGCCATCAAAACACAAAACAGAAGAATTTAAAACAGGAATTTTTAGGCTATTTATACATATTAATAAAAAAATCTTTCTCGATGTCTTGCTTTCCTCCAATCGGAAACAAAATGTGAAACAAATCTACAATTTCGCTAAAAAATCATGTACAAAATTTCATTTAACCTAGCTTATTACGTTTTGGAGTTTTTGTGTTCATCTGTTCAAAAATAATAATCAGCCAAGAGGCACTCAACATTTCGATGGGTTTGGTTTAAAATTTGATACAGATATACACCTTTGATGATAAAACCCTACGTTAATTCTAATCCTTCAGGCTTCTTGTTCGTTTTTTTTTAAAGTTATCGTGTCCACGGACAGACAGACTTTCCATTAGTGGATTTCGTCTAAAATTTGATTGAAATCTATAATTTGGCTTTATGACACTAAATCAAATTCCATCTGTCTAGTTGATTGTGTGTTTGAATGATCGCGTTCACAGACATACATAATATCAAAAAATAGTTTTTTAGAACTTAGGGCGGTCTAAAACGTCGAGAATTCGACGATTCCATTAATGAAAATCTCGAAGTCGAATTTTTTGACAATTACAAGACTTCCCCTTTGTATGCGAGAAAGTAAATAAATAAATGAAATAACTCTCTGAAATTTTTTACACTCTCTGTTAATGGCGCCCAGTATGCCACGGAGTGTGCCCTCACACTGTCTTGGCATATGAGGAGGCCAGCGACAAACTTCAAAGAATAATGGTCGAAAAGAATCGCCAATAACCCAGTCTCCAGGCATAAAATTCGTAGGATAGTGAAATTCATCAGTGGAAAGAGAGATCTCTTCCGACCTCCCTAGCCCTCAACTTTCCAGCGAACTCAATCAACATGTTCCAAATTACCAGCACGGCCCCCCCCCCCCCCCCTGAAAAAAAAAACATCCAAAGCCTCTTTCTAAAGCTTGTGCGAAATATTTTCAGACTGTATGTCCAGTGAGTAACCATTTCGTACACTCTTAGGGCGAATATAGAAAATAAATACAATTATTGATTTCAGATGAAATAACACACTGAAATTTTCCGAGTACATTTTGAATATAGTTTGAATTTTTTTTATTGTAAATACTGTCTCGAGAAAGTAGATATTCAAGTCCATTAGGCAATGAACTAAGTAGGGTAGCTTATTTGTTAATTTAAAAAGCAGTAAACTTTACTTTAAAAAAAAATAGGTTATCAAACAAACTGTCATTGACTCTTGCATTTCCCAGCAGTTGAAGATCCGACAACAATGTAAGTTCAACTAAACAATTCAACTCATTTCCAAAATATAGAGTTATCTACGAGGAAGTTTAGATAAAGAAAGATATAAAGAAGAGAAGTCTAAATAA
>BGPR01035319.1:0-16028 GCA_013235015.1 Araneus ventricosus | reverse complement strand
TTGCAACGTAATTTGTTTATTACGAAAGCGTATGTTGACATACATGTGTGTGTTTTGAACTATTATTAATTGATGGCATAGTCATGTGTGCGTTTTAATTAGAGAAGTGTGTATGTGTGTGTTTGCAAGTTGTGTGCATGCTAATGTATTTGTGTGTGCGCGTTTATTTTGAATATGTGTATTGTCTGCGTGTGCGTGCGTGTGACAGTAGTTTGTGTTTCAATTTAGATATAAAGTTGCCACGTCTGTATGTTTGCTTCAGATTCACTCTACTTTCGAGAAAATATTTTCAATGACGACCATGATTATTAACAAAATATAATGCTCCTGATTCTCACATGTTCGAACATCACAAAAAAATCTTCATCATCTAGATGTTATAGTTCATGATTATATAATAATTAGCAGAATGAAATAGTATTAAATTTGTTTTATCAATATTTCCTTTAAGATTAAAGATCAGTGTAATAATCTTATATTGGAAATTTGGACCGTTGCATCAGAATGAACCATGTCAAACTTATTTCTAGAATTACTTTAGACTATATCGTCTTGCATTGATAATTCTAATCACGCGTCTTTTTAACTATCATTACATAGCAGAAAAATCTCTTTAGCTTGATTTCATAAGTCAGTAGTGATATGTTTTTATCTTTGTAGTGTCATGATGTTTCTTAGGACTCGAGGAATATTCTTATATCGATTAAAGGCATGGTTGTTTGTTTTTCTGCCCCTTTCACCCAATCACATTCACTGCAATGACTAGTCTCACACAGTTCAAACAATAATAGTTACTGAATCCTTTTATCATTTCTTTAGAGTTTCATATAAGAGTTTGAACTTTCCCTTCATTGATTTCCCTCTACTTTGATTTTTGCTTCTATTGTGTTTCTGGACTTTCTCTTCATCATGAAAATTGCTCATGATCCCTTCTTGCATATTACTGCGAGAAACTTATCAAACTTCTAACACTGGTGGCTTTACTGCGAATATCCTCAACACCATTATACCTGCAGTGATTCTATGCTGCTGGTCAGTGATTTCAGAATGTTATAACAATGTGCAATTCAAATTTCATTAGAATAATGAACTGCTTTCCCAACAAAACGTATTAGTTTTTCACCTTAAGTGTATAGAATAGCTTTTTCAAGAAAATGACAGCATCTTACCATAGAGATTGGAAAAGGGTGCTAATCGTGCGAAAGCACAAATTGTTTTTCTACAGTGCATGGATACCAAATGTTCCCCTGTGTCTCCTTCTAGCATTAATGCAGAAACAAGACTTTTTCGAGAACAGTTTCTCTCCATCTGTGTGCCTTCTCACCGAAACGATGGAACCAACTTGGTGCATTGGAAAAAGATTGAGCTTCTGAGCGAAGTCACTGATGTTTAATAATTTTCTGAAAAAGATGCTTTTGGAAGTGTCTCACGGTCTCCACAATTTACTAATGCGGTAACTGTCATTTGAAATAGTGTATCGATGTCCCTAACAGAACTTTTGTGGCGGACAATATAAAGTGAGCATCCGAAGGGAAGTGATGGTTTAGCATGGATTGCGATGAGAGTCAGGCCGAATCAGCTGGTCACAGATGCGTCGTGACTTTAGTCAGACATAGTCTTTACAGGAGATACTTAGCCATCCCTATCTAAAGACAATTCGAGACTTTTAATGAAGATCTTGTTGAAAAAATGATTAAATGCAATTATATTAATGAGACTTTTTTAAATAATCTGAACATTATTCTACTTGTGAAAAAATGCCTGCATGATATGTAATAGCTTCTGACATCATTATACAGAATGGTTTTTTAAATAAAAGACTTTATTTTATTTATTTGTGTTATATTAATATTTTTTTTTGCATGCTTGCTATTTTTCAAGTAAATGTTCAACCATAAAGGATTATAATTCTAACTTTAATATACTGTTTATTTATATTTTACTTTAAGGTTTAACTACTCAGAAGATTAACAAAATCCATATTAAAATTTCTAAAGTTTGAATAAGTTTCTCAACATAAAGTAAATTTACTGAAAGAACTAAACTTGAAATTTCGATTTTCTATCAGTTCAAAATAAAAAAAAACATGTTATTATTCAATTGGTTCTTTAAAGAAAAAGTGAATTTCAAAGCTTAAAGTGTTGACTTTATTTCAACAAACAATGCTTGATTGAATATTTCTATCTCTACACTATTATTTATAACTTCAGCATAAATATATCTTTTGAATATATATATATATATATATATATATATGACATATAAATTTCTTTATTAATAAAATTCAATAAGATTCTTCCTCACCATCAAAGTTTTCTTCTTTTGTTTCAATCTAAAAAATGTTTCTTCTTCTCGTCTTTTAAGGACGATTATATAGAAAAGTTGCCTGCAATTTTCAAAGTTACTTTCAAACTATTTAAGTTGATGACTTTAGAGTGAAACATGTAGAGAATCAGTAAATTTGTAAAGCTTGAATTTTTACTAAAGATTAAAGCATTTGTTAAAGTGTTGTACATTATTTTAACAAGAGCACTTTTAATTTTTTTTTCAACTTGGTGATGAAACACCTAATAAATTTCAACGTTCAGTTTATCGCATATTTGTCTATCAGATTGTTTAATACTTCAAATAATTGTTTAAAGTTTTTATTATAACTATTAACATCCTCTAAATTTTATATCTGATTTAAAGAGAGTCCTGAACTTTCCACTTTTTTAAAACTATTAAAATTTTTATTTCAACTTATGTGATAATAACTAAACTTTAATCATTCTAATGTCTAATTATAATAATAATAAAATAAAAATAAAATAACAATTTAACATGAGTATATTTATTTGTTACTAAGTGATGATGAGTAATAATACATGGCTAGTCTCGACGTAAACGCGTTTACATGAGTGGGTGTCGTTCCATCTCATCTAAGCTGCTGTAAAGAGACCAAACTCAGCGAAGGTGAAGACTTGCTTTAGGGTTCTAACTTTCACTGAGCTGAGGGGGGGGATAGCATGAGTCCGATGCTTTTGATCGTGCATTATGGAGGGATCTACTACTTTAACTTGCCTCGCAGTTTACATCCTTTTGGAGAAGATCGTAATAAAACAGCAGGCTTTCCAAAGCTGAGTGTGTGATGTCCACAGTCTAAGGGAAGGTTAATCATCTTTGCGCACCGATCTTTGCCGACCCTTTCATGAGAAATTGAGTGGTACAAAATTATACTCAAATCCGGTTTTCTTCTCCACACGTCAGATTTATTTTCCATGGGTCCTGTTTCAGGTGAGTGGTAGTTCGCAGTAGATATAAGCCTCAATGTCATATGTCACTATAACACGCTAATTTCACATGTAGGGGTCTATAGGTTTACCCCAGACTTTGATAGTTAGTTTATTTGAAGGGCACTTTGAAAGTTTTGTGAACATTTTCATTTTCCTCTTGCAGTAGAAATTGTATGGGATTATATTGGGTGAGAAGACATTGCAAACAACTTACTTGTCGACTTGAGCGATCGGTTCTATAGTAATCACTTTTGACACTCTGTAAGTGTTGCTTTATCTTTGAAGATTACGATGCCTCATTTGCCAAAGATAACCACTTTTGAATCTTTACATTCAGAAGCATCGATTGCATTCTAAACACTCACACTACACCAGCATCAATTAATGTCTTGCTGATTAAACCAGCCCCCCAAGGTAAAATGTAACACAATTTTTGCTTTTTCGTATTTCTTCTGACATTATCAATGTAAAATAGTAAAAGCAACCATTTTAAATCTGGTTTAGTTAAATTAATAAAAATTTCTACAAAAACTGAAACTCAATTTGTCACAGTTTTGAGAATAATAAAACGTCGTCTTTTAAGTCAGACGGAAATTTCCCTCGACGGTTTTAAACGATCGTGGACATCGCAACACTCAGATTAGGGTACCTGGGTATTTACAGTCTTCTCAAAAAAGGGATATACATTGCGACAGCGTTGGAGCTTGGAATCTCTTTAATGCGATCCAAAAGCATGTGGACTCATGTTATCCCTCTTTCAGCCTTGTGAAGAACCTCGTATAAAGTCCCACCTTTTCGCAGTTTGGTCTTCTTTACAGCAAGAAACTTACAGATGAGAGATGAAACATTATTATTCAATTCATAAAAAACGTTGTCCATGAAAGGACTAATTATGTATTGGTAAATAGCCATCATCATCAGAGCAAATAAATATTCTCAGCTTTTTCATGTGAATTGTTATTTTTTATTTTTTATTTTATTATTATTATAATTATTGAATGATTAAAAGTTTCAGTTATTTCTATCTGGTTAAATAAAGAGCCCCAATAGTTTTTAAAAGTGGAAAGTTCAGACTTCTCTTGGAAATCGAATATTTAAATTCTTTAAGCGAGGTTAATAGTTATAATAAAACTTTTAAACAATTACTTTATATTAAAACATATTAATTGATACAAACAACATGTTATTAATTCAACATTTAAAAGAAATTTAATAGGTGAATTTCAAATCTAAGTTGAAATAAAAATTAAAGTGTGTTAAAATAATGTCAAACTTTTAACAAATGCTTTTAACTTATAACCATGTGGAACGTGAAGTCATATAAGTGACTATTCTGAAACCGGCTCCTTCTGAAATTCGCTCTTCAGTAATTGCTCTAAAGCTCCGACGTGAGAAGTTGCTATTATTACGCGAAAACCGGATCGACGTAGGGAAATCACTTAGATTCTTTTCCTTCGCTCATAATAAACAGAAGCAAGTCGCTAATGAGTCATTTCAATAGTTTCACTGGCAATTAAATTTGAACTGTTACTTTTGGGGATGGATAAACTTTTGAGGAGAGGAATAGCTGCGTTGATCGACCAAAGTTATCGATGTCCTAACGTTTTAACGCCTGGTATAAAGGCCGAATCGAAGGAAATGATGGTTTGCAATGAAGGACACGTAGAGGAATCAGGCAGAATCAACTAAGATGCGTGATGTGAACTTTTGAATCCCTGAACATAGTCTTTACGGAACGCAGCCATCTATCTATAGACGAACTTTTAATATTAAGAAAGAATTTGTTGAGAGAAAAATATGCAAAATCTTAGAGTCTATTATTAGGACCACTTTTTAAATAATCGAACATTAATTCTGTGAAAAAATGCCTGTGATATATGTATACCAAGCTTCTGACATCGTACCTCGTAGAATGTTTTAAAAGGGTATTTTATTTTGCTTTTTGTTTCTCAATATGTTTTTTGCATGCTTGGCCATTTTCAAAATGTTTCAACCTTAGAAAAGTTTATAATTCTATTTATTATACTGTTTATTTATATTTTACTTTAATTTAACTACTCAGATTTATAGAAAAACAATCATGTTAAAAATTTCCTAAAACTTGAATAAGTTTCTCAACATATTAGAAATTTGCTGAAGTAAACTTTGAAATTTCGATTTTTCTATCAGTTTCAGAAATAACAAAACGTGTTATTATTTTAAAGTTGGTTGCCGTTAAAGAAAAATTGTTTTCAAAGCTTTAAAGGGTGTTGACTTTATTTCAACAAACAAATGTCTTGATTGAATATTTTCTATCGTACCTTAATTCATAGCATGTAAAAATATATTCTTGAATATATATATATCTCATTTCTTTATATTAATAAAATTAATAAATTTCTTTCTCATCAAAAGTTTCTTTGTTTCAATCCCAAAAAAAAATGTTTCTGTACTTATCTTTTTTAGGCGATTATAGAAAAGTTGCCAGATTTTCAAAGGTTACTTCTTTTTCGAACTATTTTAAGTTAGTGACAGGTGAAAATTGTTAGGAAAGTACACTTTTATTAAAAGCAGATTATTTTCTTAAGATTAACCTTTGAACGGCTCAAATATTTCAGCTGAATGTTTTGAAAACGGACCCTCTGTAGCTAAGATGGTGCGCAAATTGCTCAAGATTTGCAGATACTTGTGAAAACGGCAGAGCCAGAGTTTTCCCTTCCCCTCTGCCTATTGTTCCGTATAACAGCAGGGTATCATCTTCCCCACTTGCCCCGTGAAAGCGCTATCAAGGAGGTAGGACCATTCAAACTCTCGCCAAATCAGTCTACTGATAGTAATTTGTTGTCTTGTGGCTTTTCAATGAGACACTTACTCTATGATTTGAAAACGATTCCGGAGTCTGGAAACTTTTAGAGGTGTAGAAATTTTTTTCATATTCTTATTTTAATAAATATGGAAAATTTGAGAAATATCAATCATCCAGGAAACCATCTCGAAACAATAATTCTTTCTGCTTTCAATCAAAGAGTTTTACTAAGTTTCATTTTTTTTTTAATGGTTTTACTAGCATATTTTGCATATGCCTCTGATTAATGTCTCATATAATTTTATTACTTAATAATACGATAATACAAATTCTGCATTCAGTTAGAGAATATAAAGAGCCATTTGATGCTCCAATTAAGTAAAAAGTGTTATATTTTCTTCTTCAAGTTCTTGTTTTCATTTCATTTTAATCTTTTTTGAATATTGAAAGTAGTCTTTTGTCTAGTGGTAGATAAAACGCCTTATATATATTGCGTTTGAAAAAAAAATTCTTTCAAAATAATCAAGGAAGATGCGTAAGATTTTTAAACTAAATTTAACACTAAAATAATAAAGTAATATAAAATTCCTACATATTACAGCTACGTAACTTCTTTTGATCAAGTGTATTTTCTGAACGTTTAAATATTTTCCAATATCAATTTATTATTTTATTTATAGACTTATTGATGCGAATTTCAGAGCAAAAACAGTTTATTCATACCTGAAAGCGGAACATATTATATCCTATTTTTCTTGTTTTCTACCAAAAATGTTTTCCGAGAAAAAATATATCAGTTAAAGGATTAAATAATGACAGAAATTCAAAAGTGAAAAAAATAGTTTAAGGTGACTATTTTAAATATTTTTCATAAAATTGCAGTAATGAAAATCATACCAATTTTTATATACTACTTCATTTTGTACAAACACACACGCACAGAGTCTTCGTGAATTAAACACGCATGCAGAAAAAAGTTCTTTGGTGCTGGTTAAAATTGTCGAGACATTTATTTGATCTATGTAAAAAGGAATTAGAATGTAAAACACGAGTTACATTTCATTAATTTATTCAAACCTAAGAGATTTTTATTTTTCTATGCCATTGATAGAATATTCTTTGATCGTTTTCATCATTGGAAGAAATATATTTTCAAAAGTAGAGTGAATTTGAAACTATAGGATTCATGTAGGATTGACACAGAGTAAGCAATGATTAAATTATCTATGTTGAATATTCTAAAAGATAATCTGTCGCAAATAGAAGCAAGCACACACACAAACATGGCAACTCTTTTATCGTTATTCGAAGTAAATCACACACACACAGTCCTCACGCATTCAGAAAAAGGTGCTTTGGTGGTTAAAATTGTTGAGATTAAATTTATTTATTTCTCCAGTGTGAAAAGGAATTAGAATGTAAAATATGAGTTTCATTAATTTATTCAAACCAAAGAGATTTTTATTTTTTTATGTCATTGAGAGAATATTCAATGATCGTTTTCATCATTCGAAGAAATGTGTTTTAAAAATTCGAAAATGAATTTCAGTCATGTAAGAAAAATTAGTTAGAGAAAATACATATAATTAATGAAATAGAATAAATAGTTTGTGAAATAATATAAGATTAAAAGAAATAAGGAATTAAGAAGAAAGTCAAAATAAGTTCGTAAAAGCAGAAATCACTCGAAATTTTTTTAAGTATCAAAAGAAAGATATGTTTAATTAGTTAATAGGCGAAAACGTTAGATTACTGGAATGTTTTATATAGTTTTAGAGTTAAGTATGATGAATGATCCCTAAATTTTTAAGATAAAATGATTTGTGATCAATCAATGCATTTGTGACTTTTAATGTAACCTTTTTAGCGTCATTCGAAGTAAATTGCAATGTCTTTATTGATAAGTTATATGTTCAACAGAAAATAAGTGATCTTTAATGTTTAATAATAATGAAGCAATTTCGTCGATGTTCCATTTAACTTTAAGAGAGTTTAACGTTTTGATATTCCTGAAACAGTTGAAAACGGAATTTTAAGTTAACTTATTCAAACTAAGTTATTTTTAGTGCTCTTGTATGTTATTGTTAGAATACTCTAAAATTGTGTTTGTTAGTGGAAAAATAAGCTTGAAGCAAAGAGGAAAGTTGAATGAAAGAAAAATAAATCCAAGTTGGATCATTCGAATAATTATTGTTATAAAACTGATTTAATTAAGAAACAGATTTTATGAGAATTAGCGACTAAGTAAACTTTTTGTTATTTAAGAACAGAAAATACGCAAGTTTTGAAATTTTCCTGAAAACAAATGTAAAACGTTATTCGATAACGAAAAAAGAAAAATGAGCATGACGAAAAATAGAATAATATTGAAAGTTTAACTCTAATTGATGAAATTCTGTTCAAAAGCTGAGAAAATTCAAAGTCTCTACAAACAGAAAAAAAAATGAAATTCAGATTGTAACTATCAAATTATTATGTTTATTTTAAATTTAAAAATTTCATTTTAATGCACGCATGATAATTTATGATTGAATTGATGTAAATCTGTGAAAGGACGTTGTGAAAAAAAAAAGAATTTAAGCCACTAAAATCAAACTTTTGTAAAAGAAATAAGCCGAGAAAATTTAAAGTTCTTCAAAAATTTTCAAAGTCCGTAAATAAAAATAAATTCCTTATCAGCATTCTTATCTAATTTAAGAAGGAGATAAAGTTCAAGCACATTCCTTATCTCGACTCGGTTGGCAGTCGGGTGGGAGGAAGTCGGGAGGGGGAGGGAGTGGTGTCCCCGGCCCCCGAAGCGTCAGAACGCCCAATATCTAACTACTGGAGTCAAGTAACTGTCCGTGTCATGTAACATCTAATTACACGTTGTTAGCGGCAACTTCATTTTCTTATTCATGAAAAATATGCATCTGATTTTAACTTTAAAATGTCGCGTAACATTTTGCGTCCAGCAGCATGTTAGCTGGATAAAAACATGCTGTTAATAAGAATTAAAACCTAGTAGCCATAACAGTTCAGCTTACTAGATATGTCTGATAATGTTCTTATTATCTAGGACTATATCTACAAATTTCATAGAAAAATTGATGAAGAGGAAGTAAAATCCATTAGGATATTTATTACCTTAGGTTGCAAGAATGGATAAGAAACAGGCAAGTAAAAGTTTGTTTAAACAATGAATACGGTTTGGATCTCCCTGCAACAATGGAAAGTAATGTTGCAAATTATAGCTGAAACGATTTTCGAAAATTTATTAATATTAGAAAGAAACTGTCCGGCAACTTAATTGATATCATTGACAAAATAACTTTTGGAATTTTCCGATGGTATGAAAATCGTTTCTCGGCTATAGTATTTTCGAAAATTATCAAGGAAAAACACCTAAATTTAGCTTAAAGTTTTATTAAATAAAATTTCAGAAAAGGCACCGATATGCACATTCCCACCCTCTAAAGATTGTGTGTTCTAAATTTCGTAGCTCTATGGCCAGCGATCTGCACTGTAGAGCCACAACACGGGCACATTCTCCTTTAATATCAGTAGAGGTAACCGTATTTAGCCGTTATAACCGGTTATAATCGTTTATAACCACCTACGGCGGCTAGTTTCTTTGCCGGGAATATAATTTCTGACGAATCCCTTACGAATAACTTGAAATTCATAGTTCTCTTAACAAAGTAATTTTAAACTTCAAATTAAGTAGACATTTAAGCCGTGTCCTTTTATTAGCTCTGCACATTAGGGTGGGTCGAAAAAAATGATTTTTTTTTCCGGAACGCTTTAGTGCGGAAAAGTTGTCTATTGTAATAAGAAGAAAAACGGCATAAAAAATTAAAATCGGTTAACATCTTCCGTTCGCGCATCGTACTTAAAGTTAATGAAAAATTGCAAAAATCTCGCCTTGTTTGTAAATTTTTTAAGTTAATTAAAACTTTTAAAATAAACACGCTTTAGTTTTTATGCTTGTTTTATGATTTAAATAACCTAAATAAATTAAATTCTGAACAATAATCTAATCTTTTCCGTTCGCGAAACGTCTTAGAAAAAACAGAAATTTACCAATATTTCGCAATTTTCTATGTCCAACTCTTAATTCACTTTGCTAGAACAAAATGAACCAGAACTCATTTGAATTAAATTGAACTAATTTGAAATATATTGAACCGTGGCCTGGTCCCTCCCTACCTACGCTACCATACTCCTCCCCGCCACCAACTCGGGCTTCTACTCGCCAGTCGCCACCACCCACCACGACATTCAATTCAGTCTTTCTTTGTGTGTTACAAGAGGTACACACTTTGTTGCTGTGAGTGCTGTGCATTGTTTTGTGTTATGTTTGTTTAATGTTTAGGATTCTAACAACATTAGTTAATGATGAATGAGAAAACTAGAAGTAGTAGATTGTGATGGCACTGTAACCGACACTGGATGGAAGAACGATGTCATCAACCGAATAAAAAATCACGTAGGACGCTCGCTACAGTGGAGCATATGTCTCCTGCATTTAAATGAGCTTCCTTTTCGCCACATTTTTCAACATATTGATGGTCAAACTGCAGGGCCTAAATGTTTTAGAAGGCCAATCGGGCAGCAGCTCACTTGCCATGAAAAACTCCCTGTGGTCGATTATGAACCCATAGATTGTTCGATTCCTGATATAGACAGGAATTTGTTGAGCAAAGACCAACAGTATTTGGGCATTTCAAATGCAATCACCTTGTGACATTGTCCAGAAGACTTGGCAAATCGGGACCCTGGTCCTTTGTCCCATTCCAGATGTCTAACTGCGGCCAAACGAGTCCTTATGTTGTATACAAGTTCATCAGATCCGTCCGGAAACTTAAAAGAAATAGTTTTCTTCATCGTAAAATCATACATGCCTGTGTAGTTTGAGATAAAAAAGAGCAAATATTTTACTGACAGAGACCAAAACATGTCTTTCAAGCAATTCAGATATCACGGTATTTATCCGACGAATTACTTCAAGTTGTCGATCCAGTAATGCAACGAAATGCGTTCTTTGAGCACCCAGAGAATGTTCTGCTGGCAATGCTTGTCGATGAAAGAGAACATATTTGGAAGCTAGGTCACAGAAAGATCTTAAAAGCAAGACAAATCGACCCAAAGAAGAAGACTGTTAGAAATTTCGTACCACCGAATATAAACTTTCAAACTTCCGATTACATTGAAATTATTAATTAGAATTCTTGTGTGGTATATCCTCCGCCAATGCTGCGGGACTTAAATGAAGTTGATATTAAATCACTCATCAATTCTGACACTACGCCCATCAAAGAAATACAAAAGTTTTCTTGTCACACCCAGGCTGTGGAGAGGTGCGTCAAACTTGTGACAGAGGCCTCGAATAAAGTATGTGGACATGAAGCTGGAGATGGCTATATCCGAGCAACACTAAAGTCTAGATCTGTTATACATAATTTCTTCAAAAGATCAGACTTTAAATGTGTAGTAGATATAGAAAAGAAAAAACACAATAAGCCAAAGAATCCTACTCTAGAGAAATCTTTGTAAGTAGTTATAAATATAATGTAAATACCACACCCAACAATAGGATGGTCAGTTGGGTAGGGTGTAGGCGGAACTCCACGTGCAACCATCTCTAAGTGGTCAGTTATGTGTTCTTTTGTTCTAGCAAAACGAGCGAAGAGTTGCACAGTGAAAATTGCAAAAAAATTGGCATATTTCTGTTTTTTACTGAGACGTTGCGCAAACGGAAATAATAAGATTATTGATCAGAATTTAATTTATTTAGGTTATTTGAACCAGAAAAAAACCATGAAAAAAGAAAGCGTGTGTTAAAAACTTATTCATGCTTGTTATTTTTCGTTTGCGGCGATTTCTTATATTGCTCATAAAGGGCTTTTAAAACTGACTCGTGAATTATTAAATATATATTAGATAGAAAACATTATTAAACATGTATAAAAATTGCATCACAGAAGTCTTAAACCCAGGAGGGTCGTCTCAGCTCAATGGTTGTAAAATCTCATGACCAGCCGAGAGCATCTTAGACAAAAGTAACAAACTTGTGGCCCAAAACAAATATCTTTAAGGTCCAGCAAACATGACCGTATGTGACACAATTTTTAATAAAATTTTTGTAACTTAATTTTTAAAAATCATAATTATACATTATCTTACCTTATAATAAAGGTGAATGCGTGTGTATGTGTGTGCAGGGCAGACCGCTTTACCTAGAGTTACGAAATTTAGCACAAATATACTTTTGAGGTGGGAATATTAACCTCGGAGTCCTTTCTTTAAACCATTAATTAGAACTTAAATTAATTAAAAATTAAACGAAATTTTGACGTTTTTCCTTCATAACTTCCGAAAATATTACAGCACAAAGATTATTTTTACACTATCTTAAAATGCAAAACATTACCTTTTAAATGATATTAGTAAAGTTGTTGTACAAATTTTGCTGTAATTTTAATAAATTTTGAAAATAATTCTAAGCATACTTTTTTTTGCAATCTGTAAACGAAGTCCCTTAAAGATAGTTAGAATATTTGAAAATACATTCAGTAAGTTGAAAGATGTTTTAATTCTTCTTATCGGCATATTTTATCCAGTTAGCATGCCTCTGGACATAAACATTGTTACGCCATATTAATATTGAAATCAAATTCGTATTTTGCATCAGGAAAAAGAAAGTGAAATTCGCGTCAACAGGGTACATTTAGATGTCACATGACACGGATTTCTTGACTCCATTAGGGAGGTTCATGTAGACGTTGGATAAAAACAGATAAAAGGCCACTAAATGAGCATGGGTTAAATTTCTATCACAATTTAAAATGGCTTTCTTAAGGGAATCATGAAAATTAAGTTATGCATAAGGATTCATTTGAAATTATATTTCCGACAAACAAATGCGAATTTAAACTGTAACAACACTTTATATGTCAAGAAAGCATTTTTTTTGTGCTGAAGCCATGTGATACTTCCTGAAAATTAACTTCCACAGGAGAGATGTTTTGAGATATATTTTTACTAACCGGGGACACTACAGAATTTAGGAAAATGATGCTTCATTATGGTGTTTATGCACAGTCCGATAGATGGTAAAATTTCAGACAGACTATTATGGTCAGCTCTTGATCAGACATTTAACGGTTGTTGTGATTTCTAAATATTGCCTTAGCTTAAACATTTAATCAAGAATAATTTCAGACAAATCTTATCCCTAGCAACAATTTTATTTTACATCTGAGGACGAACATTACACCCAAGCACAGAGTATATTTTTACACAAAACATAGCGATAGCTCGAAGTGATAATTAAGTACACTCGTAGTTTATTGATCCTAAAATACAGTCACAATAATATGTAAACTGAGCACATACATCTCACACATGCGCAGCAGTCAACAGTACCTCCAGCGCCATTCTTAATTACGGCTTTATTTTAACAACGGTTTGATGGATTTTCAAATTAATCCATGCACAAATGATAAACAGTTTCATAATCAAAGTAGGTATCTTAATCATGATAACTAAGGTTACCAACCGTCGTCCTTCTGAAGGACAATCCTCCTTTCTTAAGTTCTGTTCTTCCTCGGAAAGTGAACAATAAATGATGTTAGAAATATTTTTATTATGCATTCATCATATCATAGTGTATTCTTTATGAATGTTGCAATGAATTAAATGGTTCTTTAATTTATGATTTTTTGAGCTTCAATTTATTTGTGCCCCCCTTCTGTTGGAGGTTAAAAGTTGGTGACCTTATGATATCTTGAAATTTTCCAGATTAATCGGAACTTTTATTTTCTATCTGTCTTTGCAAGAATATTTCCAAAAGACTGATTTCAAAAGATTTTCAATAGACCTCTAAAAGAAAAAATTAAGATCGCCACTGTTTATTTTCTGTAAAGAAAAGATGGAAGAAAAATAACTTCAGCATATTTTCTTTATTTGATAAGAAATCAGAACACGACTGCGTCCCTCTCCATTCTCGTACAGTCACCGATAAATTTCCTACAACATAAATTAAGACTTTTGAAATTTATTCACACAGATTAAAGTCAGCTTCGAAGTCACCACGCGTCAAATTTGCCACAAATTCGTCACGTCAAACTCATTGCAAACTATAGCAAAAACAGAATACGCACACAACCTCTGATTAGAACTCGCGACCTCCCGCTTCTTGCGCTCTAAACCCCACGGCCAGTTCGACTACTAGAGGAGAAGATAGATTGTGCTAATAGATCGCGCATACGATTTATTTTAACCCTTCAACCGGCTGGAACGTAGAACGTCGCTCTCCGAGAACTATTCTAAAACCGGCTCCGTCGCAGAAAGTCATTCTTCGATAGTTACTCTAAAACCGTCTCCGGTGTAGAAAGTTGCTCACTGTTTATTGCCCGAAAACCGACTCCGACGTAGAAAATCGCTACTGCTTTCCGCCTCGCTCATAATAGGCGAAGAGGGTCAGCTGCGTCTCAAGGTCGTTTTGTGGTTGTCACTGGCAATTAGAATTTGGGTGGTTACTTTTGTTCGAATAAACTTCTGAGGGAGAGAAATAACGTTATTCCTGAGAACCAGAGGTATATCAGGATCGCTTGGCGATGGTGAACAAGAAATTTATCATTGATTTAAATATTTGGATTTTTCACTGCAAATTTAATATCGAGCAGAAGACTAGTAGAATTGTAAAATTGGCATAAATTTTCAAGAAACCAGGGAACTCTCATGTTTACAGCGATCATTAACAATTAATTGTTACTGGTTCATATGACAGGGTTTGAATTTTCAAAACTTGTTTGATGAAATATAAAAATTACATAAAGACTTTTAAGTGCTTTTATTAAAATGCAATAAAAACTAAAATTTTTTTCTATTTGCAAGTTTTTAAAATTTTAATTTATTAATATAAATAAAAGTCATTGTACGCATGTTGCACATCTCCTCCTAAACCACTTGACCGATTTTAACGAAACTTTGAAAACTTATTATTTAAGTCAAGAGAAAGATTATTGTCAACTTTTCAAAGAACAAAAGTTACTGAAACATCCAGTTAATTAATAATTGACACAAATTTTGTCATTTTGCCGCATTAACTTAGGAGAAATTTATCCCCCGCGAGATATATTTTTATACTATCCTAAAATTCAAAATTTCTACCTTTTCAATGATACCAACTTTGTGCCAGTTTTCCTTTAGATTTTATTCTTTTTTAATATTTAATTAAAAATAATTGTATAGATGCAGACCATTTTGAAATTAGCAAATTTATAGATACTTCGTTGCTAGGCAACGGTGTGACTTCGAACTACTAAACCTTTATTTTTTAACCACAAAAAATTATGAATATTTTGTCATTTTTCCACGATATCTTTCCAAAATATGAAGTCACAAAAATACTTATACTCAATTTTAAAGTTTATAAACTTAGCCTTTTAGTAACACAAATTTCATTTGTGTTTCATTTTTCTTTTCACTTTTTAAAAAATTTGCCAGGATTAATATTTACACACAGTTTGCAATAATATGTTCATGTGTGTGTGGGGATCATTGGAAGCCCACACAGCCTCAAGGGGCTTTAATCTTCCAATTCAAACTGTAATATAAGTGGTTAGTGGCACGATATAATTGTTTGCACCTAATTAGAGAATTTACGGACATTTAACCCTCTGAGTGGTTCCGTCTTCTTTCTAAAGCGATTCGAAAAGCGAGCGGCTGTAGAACCTTTATCTATTTTGAAAGTGTCTTAACAGAAGCATTTTCCCAAAAGCGCAGCAGATCAGTCTCTTCCCTCTGAGCTGTGGACAGTCCAGAACCCTGGAGGGGCGCACCAACTCAAGAACTGCCTATTCCAGCTTTTATCCTATTCCTCAAACTAGGGTTTACCTGCTTTTCGGAGATAACACCTGTCGTGTGACAAAATTACATCTCTTTATGTCTTCGCGAGAGCCTCTTCTTCGTGGTATATTGCC
>BGPR01035318.1:0-16029 GCA_013235015.1 Araneus ventricosus | reverse complement strand
CAACTTCCGAGCCAATTTGGCAGAAATTTGTATAGAAATGTCGCAATCAACGCACTTTCCTTCTAGGCCGCGAGCTAATGTATAACAGGCATGAGGATTCTCCACTCGATGATAGCGCTCCTCGCATTATGCTCCGCTTTACGGTCTCGCTATTGCTTTGCATCTTCCCCCTCATTCCTCAGGGGAGCCATCAGTCGCCGAGGTAGTCGTTGATCACATCTGTTTCATTGTGTCTAGTTAGTTCACCGAGATACTTAATATATTATGGTCGCCGATCTGTAAACTCCGGATGTTCTCTGACTCTTCAGGGGCTTCTACACTAAGTAAATGCGAGGAATTTTCATTAACATGGCGTAATTCATTTAAGTTTAGTTTAGTTTTATGAAGGTTTAAACGTACAATTTAAATGTATTTTTATTTATAAGGGAAACCGGGACAAGATGGCGATGTTAGCATTTAACCATTTTTAATAAATTCAGTTTTTGTGATAAATCTTTTTTCTTTACATTTATTATTAGATTGACCTTCTGTTGTGTTGTCTCTAAATTGAGAATTTTTTTTATTTTTATTCTATCAAAGTTATTGTGAAATTTTAAAAAAGCAAAGCAAAACTGCGAACTTGCCCCGGTACCGGGCCAAGAATGAAAATTATGATAAAGTTCAATGCATTTTTATTTTTGGAATATATAGGGCAGAACACTAATTAATTAAACGTTGTTAAGTATTTTTCCTTGATTAGTATGAAATGAAAGGTTTATTTCACTTAAAATTTGAGCTCATAGTAAATTAATCGAACTCAAAACCAGAGATTTTCATTCAAAAAAATAGACAAAAATTCTCCTCATTCAGAGTTTGAGCAGTCTTCCGGCCATGTGTCGCACTTGCAACAATCTGTTTCATCTTCTGATGGAGTGTCAACAGAGATCTCATCACACTCAGGGCACTGTATTATATTTTCTTCGGAAGTTTGAACTGACGTCATGAGTGTCAGATGTTTGGGCTTTTTAAAGCAATCAAACTTCAGTTTCTTTGTATCAACTCCTTTTATGCACTCTAGCCTCTTGTCTTAGCTGCTTTAAACGTTTTTCTTCCACCTTCTGTTTGTCTTTCTGAACCGTCATAGGTAAGCTTATTAAAATAGTTCCTGCAGGTCTCACGAGACGTCATCTTGCCCCTGCCAACTTTCCCTCATCTTCAATCTTAAAGGTCTTATTTTTGCTGGGATTAACAAAAATTTGATAAAAATAAATAGTGATTTTATATATTCGCAGCGCAGTTTTCGAGACAAATAATGATCTGCAAGAAATGTTCTCTTCGGAATATTTGATGAGTTTGTCAAAAAAAATACATCTTTACCTTGCAAAATCACTTTTCTAACAATATCAATCTTCTTGAGGAATAAATTCAAAATTCTAGGTTTCTGGACAAAAGAACAGATAAATAGTTTTCATGCTTTTGATGGAAAATTTGAATGGGAATTTGAAATTGAAGATACGTACTCTGTATCTGGACAGAGCGAGAAATTTGAAGTGTAATCGAGCTTTAAAAAATTGGAACAGTGTTTTTCATCAGTCAAGGACAAAGAACATAAAATGCTCTATTTTGGAAGTATGAATTTTAGGAGACTTTTTGAAAAGAGCTCCATATCAATTGAAATGTGTCTCTGTATAACTAATTGCCTGAATATAAATACTAATACTGTTTTGTGTTAGAATAAAGAGTGAATATATTTTTCTGAGGTTTTCGTTCTAGTTTGTAAGAACTGAAATTATGTCAACTTGTGATTGGTGACTTGTGATCATATTCAGAACTATTCCTTTTTATTTTCTTTGAATTGTTTGATTAAAAACAAGCATTTGATGTGAATCTAATTTTTTTTTTAATTGAACGAATAAGATCTCGTGCATTAAATCTTGTACTTGGTTCAAGATATCTGTTCTGTTTAAAAACTGATTAAAAACATAAAAATGAAAATAAGGAAAGATTTTCACATTTAACATAATGAATGCATAATGTTTCTACAGTAAAACCCGTCTGTAACGATATTGTAGGGATGAAGAAAATATATTTTTATAGACAGGCTATCGTTATGGAAAGTTTGAGGATTTGCGCATCCATTGATTTATTTGCGTGTGCATATATTAACATACTAACACATTTCATTGCGATTATCGATTCATCTTACAAATAATCGCTGATATAAAAATGCACAATTTTGTATACCGATAAAAAATTTATATTATTTTTTTAAGAATTATAAAATGGAAATTTTAGTTAAAACTTTGTCAACATCATCATTTACATGACCTTTATATCGTTTTCCTTTGCCACCCACTTTACTTTTTCCCATATCATCTCCATCTTTGTATTTTCTCATAAATTAATTATCTTCGATTGCAAAATCCATATTTTTTACCAGTATCAACTTGAGTTAGTTTTTGATCGATTTTCGAAATTATTTGTAGTTTTTCTACAAACTCCAATGTTCCAAGCCGCTCCATCCTGGATTCGAGGTCTTCGAACATCAACAGAGAATTTCAAGATGCGAATGAATCCAGGGAAAAACTAGAGCTTAAAAACAATCAACTAGAAAAAGTAGAATAATCAAATTAAAAAGCATTTTAACTTAAACTTTAAACAAAAAAAACAAAATTTAAACATTGCTTTAGTAGCGCGTAATTGTAGCTGCATACAAAAAACAAAAAAACAAAAAAAACAATGGAAATCAAAATCATTCAAAGAAAGTAAAAAACTAAGAAAAATACTCTGAGAGAATCGAATTAAACAAACAAGGAATCCATTCCAGTCCACTTTGTCAAGGGCTAAAGACTAAATTCGAAATGGATTCAAAATATTTGGGAAATTCTTCCAATTTCGGCAGAGAGGGTAAATTATTTTACAAACTCTAGTTTCTTTTGGATTTTATTAAGGATTTTTGCCTCTTGATTTTTCAAAATGTTTCTCGTTTTGCGGTTAGACAGAATTCAGGCCACAAAGGGTATCCTTTTGATTTATAATCTTCCCCTTGACAGAAAATTTTGTCCATTTTAGAACTCCTATATGGCGAGTGGTTTTCGAAAAAGTTCGTCACACGAGTTCTTATTCATTCCTTCCATTTTGAATAATCTCTTTTTCATTCTAAATTCAATTTTATGTGTTTTAAATATTAATCGTTGTAATTTTTGTTGATGCAATCACTTGATGATGTTGCGCTGAGCACGCAAAAAGGTGTATTGTTATCGTTTTTTGTTTAAATCTTCTGTTTCTTATATATACTTTTTCTTTTTTTACCTTTTAATTTATATTTCTATTACTTCTGTACGAAGCTTGCATTACGCCAAATATAGATTCTCTTATCCCGAAATTTTCCAACAGAAGACAAAGGAGATCAGTACCATCTAAAAAGCATTATTTTAAAAGAAAAAGGAAAACGCAGCCTAACGCAAACATAAAAACGCTAATAAGATCGAAATGCCACTCAGAAGCAATAAACAACTGTGAACATTCCAATCACTAAGCCCCCTTCTCGGATCCCCCGCTACGACAGGCTCCGATTTCTAGTCCCCTCTCCCCGAGTCCGCTGCCCTTTCCGAGCATAGGCTGTCGTTTCCAAAGGGGTAAAAAATCGGATTTGTTCTGTACCAGCTTTATAAAGAGATAAAATTATCGTTATAGGCAGGTGAGCCTGAAAAGTGATTATCGTTGTAGGCAGGTGAGCCTGAAAAGTGATTATCTTTGTAGGCATGTGAGCCTGAAAAGTGATTATAGTTATAGGCAGGTTAAAAATACATTCGGGAAATAGGAATTCCGCCGGGATCAAAGAAAATATCGTTATAGGGAGGTTTATCGTTATAGACAGTATCGTTATACACAGAATTTACTGTATAATGTTCCATAATGCTGATTTAACCAAAAAAAATATTGTAGCATTTTAGGTTGATGAAAATATTATAAAACGAAACATGTATAAAAAATGTACAAAAAATGTATAAAACGAAAACATCTAACCTTAATTATCAACGTTTTTAAACCCGATTCTCCCCATGAACTGCGGGCCAACCAGCGTGGGTTCGTCTTAATTAGTTTTGTTCTGTAATCCAATGGGTGCATTTGTGGTAAAGTTTGAAATGGTTTTTATTGAGTGCAATCAAATACGACTTAAAATTCCTTTTCCGGTAGCAAAACTGATTTCCTTAAGGATAAATAACTTTTAAAAGATAAATGAGTTTCGATGGCGACTAACTTCATAAATCATATTGCAGATCCATTATCTTTGAAATCCCTTTACCGATTAAAAATCATTTCTTTACAAATCAGAATTGCAATTTCTTTTCTCCCTGAGAATTTCTTTTCATTAGTTTTAATGCAAACAAGAATTTTTTTCTGAATTACTGAGGAAGTTCATTTAATGACATTTCTAATAGAACTGATGCAATCACAAAAAGTGTTTTTCTGATAACGAGACTTGAGAATGGGGAATTTCGGAGAAAATAGAGAATGTATATTATTATGTACTAAAATTTAACTGGCAACTGGATAATTTTTTCCCAGCTTAGAAAGAAATATCTACTTTAATTATAGAATCTGAATTCAGTACACTGTTGCTCTCCATACAATTTTGCAACAAATTTTCTAATTCCTCCACTAATTGATACACCGATTACGAATGAATGAGTGTCTGATATATAGTTGGAATACAAATTTCCGAAACGATTCAATAAATATTTCTGAAATAATAATGATGAAAAGAAGATTTTTTATTGAAAGGAACGTTAAGAAAACCGATAAACACGTTATATCTTTATTGAAAAAGCAATTTAATCTAATTCTGATGCCAGAACCTATAGATTAAATAAAAGTAAACAGTTTATGTTAAATTTTAATATGTTTGAAATATAATATATTCGTTCATCATCAAAATCTATGCACACAAATATATGTGTTATTGTATAAAATATATGTATATATGCATAAATATATATATATGTACAAAATGATGAATAATGTTAAAATGTAAAAAAAAGAAAATGAAGAAAACATTTGAATGTAAAAATTCAAAAAAATCCAGCCGATAAAGCCCAAAAATCTTTAAAAATCATTAAGAAAGTTTTGTAACTACAAATCTTAAAAAATAATGAAGCAAAGTTGGAAAATTTAAAATTTATTTTCAGTAAAAGGTATGTTTCAAATTTCTTACCGAAACGATTCAAGTTCCAGATTTCAAAAAAAAAAGTTTCAAAGTCTTCTGATACTAATAACATTCTGCGTGAAGCTGTTTTATTCCAGCGTCTGACACAAAGGACAAATTTATATAGCTTCCGGAATATGGACAATATGTGGAAACCTACTCCTAACAATGCTAAAAATGTACATTTAAAATGTTCTTGTAAACTGTTTTAGTATTTTAAAGGCTATTTCATATAGTATTTTTACGTTCTGACAGCAAATCTATAAAGTTTTTGTGCACTTAACGAAATTAAAGATAGGAAGAAAAACAATATTATATGTCTAAAAATAAATCCATGTAATTTATATCATACCGTATCTTACGAAGAAACAAATAAAAAACAAGTAACCTACATCTGTCCAACATTATTTATTTTTCTAAGTCTAGAAATAGTTACTTGCTTCTTTTGGCGTCTGTGAGTGTTCTAATGGTTTATACATGTTTATGGTATCAAAGCTAATAACGAAGACTGTCAAATAATAAAAGAAACTTCTGACGGCATATAACAAAACGGGATATAAACTTTGATATATTGTTACAGTTAATAGTTCACGTAACACCAATTGATATATAAAAATTAATTTATTCGCCTATTAAAATTAGCTTCGATGTTACAATAATTACCTAGATAGCAATTTCTAATTCATTAATATACACTTCCTTTGTTATGATTTTCAGAATGAAAAGGTTTGGATCTCTAAGTAAAGTCTTAAAACTCGCATATATTCATATTGACACAATACAAGAATAAATGCATTTGACTTTTGTATTTAGCGGTGGTGATTATCTCTCTATTTGTTTTACATGCATTTCGATATTTTTCAAATGTTTTTGAGACGAAAATAATTTTAAGATCATATTTGAAAAATGCTCTATATCCTTATATTTCCGCAAACATAAATTTCATTTTTTTAGAGACGATGTCTTCAAATATTGAAGGAAAACTATGCCTACAATCAATGTCAAAGTGATCAACGAATTGGATCGACGCTTGCTGTTATATTCAGAGACACTGTCTATTTTCTTTGACATGCCTCAGCTTAGTTACATTCTTTGTGTCAATACATGTGGCTTAATTAAACCACTTACATTCTTACCATATACCGCTATTGTCCTAAAGTTTCAAAATCTTCCTGTTCGTCACTTATCAAGTATCCTCAGATATTTCTGTATGACTTTATGAATTACATAGGTCTGCGACAACTGAATTTTTTCAGCTGCATTGGAATTTTTAGGTGAGCTTCAAGTTTTTTGTACCCTGAAGCCGAAAATGATCTCATTTTTCTTACATCATGTCTCATTTTCTTGAAATCATGGTTGGATTTTTATTAGCTAATACATCGATGAATGAAAAAGGGCAATTTTTTTTTTTTAAAAATTAAAAAATACAAAAACGTTATTATTACACGTTAAATCACAACTTCAATTGATGATGACCAGTATTTACTTCCTCTGGCTGAGGAACAATCTTTTCTTCTCTTACATGCAGAAACATTGTGGAACAAGATTAGTTAATAACTGCTAAAGTAATTAAAACGTAACTAGTTAAAAACAAAATCAAACTCTTGAAGTTTATTTTAGATGCTTGTAAGCAATTATATTTTGAAACTATTCATTAATGGCTCAAGTTTCTTACAAGTTGCAAGTTTACAAAATTGTAAAAAAAGAACTGTGTTTCAGAAGTTCTCTTCGACTAAGTGTGTTTGGAAAAAAACAATTACAAATATAGGAGCTGTTCAGTAACAGCATGGAAGTTTTCTATTAAATATGGACAATTAAAATTTAATATTTTTTATAATTAATATAGCAAAAGATATTTGCTTTTAACATTGCTTCGTAACAACAGATATTCGATTTTTTCCCAACCACGTTTTATCTTTTATTCAATTTGCAATAAAAATTTCAATTTATTACTATAAAATTTTTTGATAACATCTTGGCTGACGTATTATTTATTGTGAAGGGATACAGTAAAAGTATTACTTATTATAATAGTCCGTACCATAGATAGGTTTTGAAAATATATGCAATCTTCGATTTCAAAGAGTACTATTTCTTTAAGTATAAGAAACCAAGTTATTTTAGTTAGTTTTCTTGCATACCACACATGTAAAAGTAGAAGTGGAAAAAAGATCTTAAAACTAGTGAAATTTGAACATGTTTGGGAAATTCTGAGAAGAAACAAAATATGTATCAAATGTCAGCTCAATGCTTCACTAGAAAATATGTATAAAATAAAAAAATGTCCAAAGAAGAGACACAAATGTCTAGTTGAAAACAATGGTAAATTCTTAATATGTTCGAAAATATAAACAAGAAAAAAACTAACTTTTTAATTTCTACTCGCTGAAAATTAATCATTCAATACATTTTCCCAAGAAAAATCAATTTAGAAGCCGATAAAGTTGATTTCAAAGGATTCGGATTAATATGTTTGCGATTTAGTTGATTGATTCAGAACGGAAGAAAACTCATAAAATACACGAGGGTTGAAAATGAAATTTTCAAAATTCAAAATTTTAATTGAAGCCTTACAAAGAGTGTCATAGGCTGCATAGCAATTAGAAAATCTCACAACAAAGTCACAAAATATCAAACACAATTTTTAAATATATTATTTAGAGGAATTTATTTAAAAACAAAGTCCTTATTTACCACGGATACATTTCTGCTATTTGCTAGTTAACAACTATCCTTCTCAAGTTGGAATTTTGTTTAGTTAGTTTTTAAACTAACTTTTCATTTCTCTCGATCTCTATCTGAAAAATTCAAATTAAGCAAATCTGAATCAGGAGAAACGCGAATAAAACCCTCATACTTCAGTAAAAATATTTAGATTATCAGCGTTTTATGAAGACATTGCTAGACTTTATTGGAAACAGGTTTGGCAGGTGCGAAAAAATTTTTCGCCTTTATGTACTGTTGATCATCAGTTACTGTCATCAGTGTCACTGATTCCGCACTCTTTTACGAAGGAATGCAACATGCATGTAGCTCACGAAATGAAAAAATCGTGATGAGTTTATAAATATGCATTGGCATGCACTGAATGAATCCAGTTTTGCAGACAGCTTTTTGGAAACGTGTTTTCATGAAATTCCTTGAAAATATGAATGAATGAATATTGCAAAGCCGGATAAAAATTTGATTTCTATTTCAATATTAATTCTTTTCAGACGGCATTAAAAATCTGTTTTCAAATTTAATATTTCATTGTCATAATATGGTTTACCATTTTCTTCATTATATAAGTTTCTTTATCATAAATTGAGGGGAAGTTATTGATTAGATAAGGTGCAGTTCTAATCAAAACACAAAAGTTCATTCATCTTCCGACAACGTATCCCGCGATTTCTGCACGTTGGAAGAAAGTCTATTTTCTGTTGCATTCTGCGATTTTCACAGGCTAATGTGTTTACTTAGTATTTTTATAGCGTTGGATCATATTGTACTAATAATCCTTTTCATATAAATGACAAATCGCTTGGCTCAACGCTATTTGAACACGTTGCATTTAAATAGTGATTTAAAAAATTACACAATCAGAAGATTAAGCTAATATGTGATATGATGGAAAGCATTTTTCACTTAATAATACTTAGAATAATGCATTTTTTATTTCTTCATAAAATAACTTCATATCTTAGAAATAAACAACCGAATTGTTCTGTCAGAAACTTACATTTGTGAATACGATTGTGGAAAATGGAGATTCTTGGCAAACTAAAATAACATTCGGCACAAAATTCAGAAAAAAGTTCTAGATGTATCATCGAATTCTATAAGAAGAATGTAAGGCAAGAGAAAAAAATGCGATGAAAAGATACTTTTGATTTGGTTTTAGATGAGTAAATGTTGACTTCGTACGCTCTTCGCTCAAAGGTAATTTTGTTTATGATTTCGAATATTATGGTCATTTGTTAAAATTATGTGCAAATATATGTATTTATATTTTTGTGGGGAAGGAGAGGGAAGATATTCATAAAACTAAGGTGAAATCTTTTATTGTAGCGAAATCGTTCATTGTTTATTAAATTAATCTTAGTTTATTCGTGAATAGATTGATTTGAATTATGTAAAATTGCCACGTTTATTTGCTAGCGATGTAATTTTCATTCGAGTCTTCAAATTCTTTCGAGTAAGAAACATTTTTTTTCACTTCACGATTTTAAGAAATTTATAGGAAAATTCTTATAATCCTTAAGAAAAAGACTTTTTACCTTAAAATAGAAAGATTGTGCGTTTAAAAATCAAAATGAACAGTTTCTTGCATGTCTCATGAACAGGAGTCTGCAGCTTGGTTGCAAAAAATTACAGCATTCGTTATAAGTTTACTGGAACAGCAAGTTAAGTGAGCTAAGAATGTTATCTAATCAGTTTAACTACCATTAGAACAAAAGCATGTCGTTAATGAACAAAGTGGTTTGCAATTTAGTTTTAAAACCTTACAGCATTCGCCTAACTTATGTAGGAGAGTAAGTTCAGTTAGCTAGGAATGTTATCTAATCAATTTAAACCAAAACAGCATTTTTCTTCTGAAGTCTAATCTCGATCTTTCTTTCTATCTTCTGGTGTCTGTTAAAAAAAGAGAGGGTACATCATTCTTTGCTGAATTCTATGTTTTCTATTCTCCAAATTCTGCATCATTGAACTTTTTCGTAGAATGTTTTTTTAATGTCGCAGCTTCGCGATCTTAAAATGCTATTCAAATCCGTCACGCTTTGAATATGGTAGGCCAGGGATCGACAATTTAGATTCGCTAGTTGCAGATGAATATTCTTGATTTCAAAACATCTTCGAAAGACTACGATAAAGAGTGCTTCAGTAAAAATTGCTTATAAAGTGCTTAAGCAAGTTATTTAACTTAGAAATAGTAATCTAATTACACACACCAAATCAATAGAAAAAGGGGTTCTAAAGACGAGTACAGCAGGAGCTAAAAATGATATTTAAGGTTTATTGTTTATACTTGACAATGTTAATAAATAATGCATAATTAATAAACAAATAGTAACAAAAAGTAATTATAATTTTAAAATAGTCATTTTAAAAATAATAATATTAACAAATAATGAACTTACTTATTTGTTAAAATAATAAATTTAAGAAATAAGCAAGTTACTTATTTGTTTATAGTAATAAGTTTAACAAATAAATTTAATAATTTTAAGTAAATTTTAATAATTTAATAGTCCGACGCTTAACAAATAAGCAACACTCTCTAGCATTTTGAATGCAACAATTGTACAATAAGCTACTGCGAAGATATGAAAACTTATTCATCTCACAAAAACAATTCAGAAATAAACACAATTTCTTGTTTGAATTCGAATTAACAAAAATAAATTCGAATCACTGAAAGATTTTTTTAACATTCTATTAATAGGATATTTAAGGGGCGGGAAAAATTAAAATTATCAACGAATTCCTTTCAGAAAAGTTGCATTATATCTCTTAATGAGTCTACAGAAGGATCTTTGTGAGACTCATAAAATCATAAATGCTCAAGAGACAAAGACCTAAAATACAGAAAAACGCCGAAAAGACCTAAAAACGTCTGAAAACGCCGAATTTTCTTGCCTGCATGGTGTTATGAATTATATGAATTTTATTTGACGTAACTGAACTAAAATTATATTCGATAGATTTAAAACAAAAGATATTACATATTTTCCTAAACTTTCCATGTATAAAAGAAATATGTGGTTAGAGACGCAAAAGAATTTTAAATAATTTTCTACAGTAAATTATAGTCAATTGGAAAAATCCACTTAGTTCGTTATGTGAATTCTAGATAGGAAAAGAAGAATTTTATGACGGCTTTATTATTTTCTGCTTTCTGTCAAAAATGCTTACTAAGTATCATTACTGTTCTGGATAGAATCAAATTATTGTTAAATTTTGTGACCCTCCTCGACAAAATTAAGAAAAAAGACTCATTTCTCAATCAAGTATTTTAAAAATGCAAAACTAGATGACATTAAACAATATCTTCTTTGAAAGAAAAACCCTTTTATGAAATGGGATTATTATTTCGGAATTACTTCCATTTGAGCTGTGAAAAATTCTCCATATTTAATATTGGTCATTCGCCTTTATGTAACCATGTTTCTTTATGCCTATAACAGGCACAAAACTTTTCGCAAAAAATATAAATAATAATGAATAAAATCATAATTTTTTTAACAAGTAAAGAAAATTATTTTGCGGATGACAAGGAGTCATAAGCGACATTATGTTTGAGAGTTGATTTTTATTTGCATCACTAGCAAAAGTAGAATTTTTAAAGCCCTTTTAATTTAAATAACACTCTGTCTAAAAGAAAATATAATATTTTACGCGCTCGCCCTTTTCTTGAAGTCTTCACATCTATTAAAATCAGCAACAAAATGATATATTAAGATTGTACGATATTTTGCATAATTATTATTTGACAATCATTATAAATGCAGTATTATTCTTTCTCCAATAGGACAATTATTCTATGTTTGCTGAAGGTAATTATATAATTCACCACAGAAGAATCAAAAACTATGCCTTACTTTGAAAATTAAAAGATTTCTAATCAAAGACATTTTCATCTTCATCAAAGTTTTTATTAATAGGCCAATTTTTTATAAATTATTAAAAAAAAGATTTTATTCATCTTAGCTTTATTTTGTCTTAATAATTTTATAAAAGCTAACTTGTCTTTAGGGAGCCTTTCGAAGTTTTTATTTATATTTCATTTTTTTTTTCAATTTTTAAAGAATATAGGTCAAACAAGTCATTTTTACATTTGGGAAAGGTAGAAATCACTTGATGCTACGTAAAATGGATATGAAGGATTGTTTTTAAAGAAAAATATGCATTGGACTTTAATTTTCTCTATTCCTATAACACAGGCAACTAGAAGACATCTCCTACGCGTTACACGATATTGATACTTATTAGTATCAGACAGAAACTACTAACCTTCCCACCAGAAGTATCTGTCTTTTTCTGTTACTTTGTTTCTGATTGCGAAGAATATTTGCAATCGTATGAGAGTACGAAGTGAAGGAGAAAATTGTTCTTTAGGGAATGCTTCTTGCAGTTTCTTCTCTGGTGTGATATTCTTGGGAAATACCAAAATACGGAATAGTTCTTAGTTTCCGGATGAATGGTAAATGCATAATTGATCTTTCTTTGTGATATCTTGCAAATTTATTTCAGTGAATATTTTGCTTTTCACTTAATGTTATCATTACACGAGTTTTCTTGGCACGAAATTATTAACTTATTCAAAGAAATCGAGTGTAGATTATTCGAATTTTAGCACCTTATTCTTGGCTTTTCAATGAAATGAACAAAGCCATTTCTTGATCAGCCTGGTCTGTCGTTACTAGCATACCTTTAGAGATTTTTAAATCAAAATTGTTTGCGTTATTGTCATAGGCTTGCACAAATCGGAAAAATATTTGATCTGCAAATTATCCAGATACGTCATAGCTTTAAGCTCACTGAAAATTGCTCAGAAGCCATTGCATGCCTTTTTAGTTTTCTCGTAGAGGAAGTACACAAGGTGTGTCTGAAAAGTTCGATGAGGGGTCTGGTATTTAAAAAAAATCACGCTAATTGGGATGTCGTGAAACGCATGATAATTTTGAGACGTGTCAACAAGGCCCAGAGACCATCGAAGTAATTACTTTAACTCTTTAATCCCGATGCGAATTTTTTCTTCTAGCCCCTTTAAGACCGGACCTTTTTGGAAGGATACGACATGAATTGGACTCTCCCAACCTCGGTGGTCGTTTACCCCACCCACTGCTGTGCTCCCTTAAGGCGCACGAAAATGAGCTGTGGTTGGCAAGAGTAATTGGACCCCCTACCGCTCTTATCTCCTAAGCAAAATCAGAACCTCCCTCCCCTCAAAAGAAGCCAACCGCCTCAGATCGGCCTTCGTCGCTGTTAAGGGAAAATTTTTAGACTGCCCGAGACCACCTTGCTCGGTGTGAGAGGGTTAAAGCACAATTTCTCGAAGCTACCAGTCGAACGCAATGTGACAACTCGTGACATAGAGCAATGGAGGAACCCGTAAACAATAAATTTTGCTACAAATAGGAGGAAACAGAGAAGGAAACCCGTGCAACGTTGGTGCAAGTGTATGGAAAAGAAGCAGTGGGTAAAAGATAGGTTTACGAATAGTTCCAACGCTTCCGCGATGGAAGGAAACGGAGGACGATGAGTCGTGTTCACCTCGGGAACAACTTTTTCATTACACGTAAGGTGATTGTTCTTCAACATCCAGCTTGTTCTTCGCATCTGGCGCCTGCAGTTTTCT
This sequence comes from Araneus ventricosus, assembly GCA_013235015.1. Taxonomy (NCBI): domain Eukaryota; kingdom Metazoa; phylum Arthropoda; class Arachnida; order Araneae; family Araneidae; genus Araneus; species Araneus ventricosus. The sequence continues at coordinate 2,500 of BGPR01035318.1, read as the reverse complement.
TTTTGTTCTCTCGCCTCAAGGCACTCGCTTTAAAGACTAGCCGGACATCCAAACGCGTGTGACATCGTCGCTTCGAATAATTCCAAATGAAGCGGTCCTTGACAGCTTTCAGAAGCTTTACAATAGTTGTCAAAAGTGTGTTGTAATTAATGGCGGCTACTTTGAAGGTTATAAAGTTATTTTGTTTGTATCTTTTGTTTCTTCTATTTCATGAGACCATTCATCAAATTTTGAAAGCACCCCTCGTACAAAGAGAGTTGATTGCAAACACAAAAAATCGTACCTCGAGATTTTGTTGAAATTTCATCTAGCCAACTCTCCACTGTGTAGCTGTGGAGAAATTGGAAATCCTTTTCACTATGCTACATTCTGTCTGCTAACAACGTCCTGGCACTTGAAACAACCAGAGATCATCTTAGAACAGGAATGGTGCAGGAGAGTTGCGTCAAATCAACTGTCCCGCTGCAGAATTCGAGGGATTACCAATCACATTCATAATTACCATTATCTTTTTAAGCCAGACATCTAGCCACCCAGTTAAGCCTCCAACACATTAACTTTTAAATCAAGGGTTCAGTCATTTTTATTCTCATTAGAAAACATTTCTCTGCGACATCAACCTTTCCGCCAGCAAGCCATCAAGTGAAAACATTTGAAAAAATTGCGATTGTGTTTTTAGTTTATGTACCTTGTTTGGACAAACCCGTCTGTGTTTTTATGCGTTTTGTGAATAGAGAAGTGTCTCAAACAGTCAAGCAAACGTCAGACAGTAACGAGAGAGACAAACTTCTAATGAACAACTCTAGGGAAATCTGAGAAAAATAAAAACCGCTTGAATACAAATTCCCTATGCATCCTTGGATTCGTGCTGCACTGAAATTTTCAGCGTGCGTGTGGTATAAGCACGGGAGAACGTGGATTTTTAGGAGCGAGTAAAATCAACTGCCAAAATACCAACTGTGATTTTTTTTATTTCTTCGTTTATTTTATTTTATTTTTTTTTATTTCTTCATTTTTTTTTATTCAGAACAGTTTTTTTATATTTGTGTATTTTTTCAAACCTTTGTTGTGTGTATCCTGCATGTATTATATTTAATCAAGTTCTGTAGTTTAAATGTTTATTGTCATGTCCGTCTGTAAATGTCAAACTCTCGAAGAGTGTGTCGTAAAGACAAGGCGTTTATTTTATTCTGTAATTGTTCCAGTGTAACTTTTGTGGTGTTTTCATAGGTTTTAATCTTGGGGGAGGTGAGAATTTAAAGTTTTTCGGGGTATGGCATTCGCACCGGATCTCAGGGCCGTCTGGTGGAAGTGGTTGTGCTCATCCACCCTGCATCCACCCAACTGGTTAGATAGCCCTTGAAGCTATAGGCACCAGAGGTGTAGGGTGGAGTCATGTCATGTTTTAGACCTCCCTGAATCCAAACAAACCAATTTTGGAATTATATATTTCTGTCTGAAAGCGCATTAGAAACGAAATGTACGAAATGGGCGAAATTTCGTGTGTATTATCGACCCCGAATTTGTAGATTGTTTGGGCCAAATTTGTCATGACTCTTTGCTTGTCTGCTTACGCAATCGAACAGAAATCTTCAAAATTGCAACAAATTAGAGAAATTATTAGGTATGTGGGCTTTTCAGCAATTTTGTTTTATCTAGGTTAATTTGATAACGGGTATTGGCCCGAAATGCGTATTCATTTCTCTTCATTATAAGACGGAGATCAACACGATCTGCACCAACTTGTGGAAGTACGTGCGAAAATCCAGAGAATAACACTCTCTTTTATTTGTTGAGCATTCACGGTTAAGACAAGAAGTTATATGCCATTGAGATCTTTTTTCAACGAAATGATACAGAAGTATAGAACAGCTCGATGCACTATTGTCTTATGAAAGTGCAAAATTCCGCATAAGTTTTATCTTCAAATAAATATTTGAATGTTGAAATTTTTATGAGTTTTCATATTCAAGACTACACAAAAGTATTGTCTCATTTTAAGTAGACTTAGTTCAACTTAGTTTCAAAACTAAAATTTAGACATGCATAAGGCTTATAAATATTATAACATAAAATTTCGTATAAATACAATGAAAAAAATTTATATATGCGTTTCTAAATTTGAAAAAAAGTGCATTTTCAGAAGAATGCAACAAATTGCATATTTAGCTACGAAATAAAATATTTTTATTTTTGTAGAAGCATTTCTGTATTTCAAACATTACATATTGCCAATTTGCGGAATTCTTTAAGATCTCTCGAATTTCTCTCAACAATTCCTTAAGATCCCAGTTTCCTTAAGATCTCCCATTTAAATTATTATATAAATCTATGTTATTTACTTCCGACATACTCCAGAATCGCACAGATTTTAAAAAAAATTAATTTGAGAGAATGATCAAACATTTTCCGTCATTAGAGAAAGGCAGAATCCTAATAAGCGTATTAACTAAGACTGTCATCACTCATTTCAAATCTTAATTTGCTTTCCATTACTGAG